>LBNU01012098.1:17558-36891 GCA_014162995.1 Artemisia annua
TATTAGTAGTAGTTCTGTTTCCAAAATTCATTCTTTGTTATGATCCAGCATTCCAGAATTAATAAACAGTGATAAATAATTAAATCGTTTGATAGAAGTATTTGTAATAGCAAGATATTATAGTTTAAAAATAATATTTGTGAAATACTAAGAAGCTATCAGTGGGCCCACAGTGTAAGTTTTTAGAGGTTTATATGTATAGTGTATGAAAGATTTTTGTATAAAAGGGTTTATAAGATGCTGACATGGTACGCGAGAGACCTTGATATACTTTTTCATTCCAGTTACTTTATATAGCCACGCAGGAGATGCTAATTTCTTATATAATGCAGGCGGGCCTGTAAATTTGTACCGTGACCAGATGATGTGCTTACACTTTGGGAGGTCTGGTGACAGGGATAGGGATCAGTGCATCAATCCTGATGGTCTTTCAAGTTTTTTGGGGTTTTTAGAATCACTCCCTGCACATAGTGTCGAACAGAATCAAGAATCGTATGAGCGGACCACTCCTAACACAAGGTGTTATTTTACTTTTTTTCATTTTTTGTTTTCATCAGGTTTTCTTCTGTATGTTAAATATCTAGTCCTTTAAACAGTTTGTAGCTGATACCTTTTTTTTAATTGCATATAGGTATATACTGAAAAAAAAATTTGATCGTGGATCATATGGAGAAGTTTGGGTTGCTTTTCACTGGAATTATCTCCAACAAGACAATAATTCGAATCAGAGTGTGGGAAACAGAACATTCAGATTTAATACCACTCATCTTGGTGCTGAAGATGGAACCTCACAAAAACGGACAGCCCAAAGTGACGTTGGTCTTGGTCCTCCCATTGATAACATCTTTATATTGAAGCGAATAATGGTAATTCAGTTAATTCTTTATTGGGTTCAGTAGAATTTGTTTTTATTTCATATTAGTAGTAATATGCATAACAGTTTCCAGTTCGATTATTTACATACCAACATTTTCTAATCAAAATAATAAAATAACAGTATCAACGTGCTTTTTCATTTTTCCTGATATGGTCATTTTACTCTCACATAATCCCAGTAAAGTTAGGAAGATATATTGTCAAATTCAACTTTAGTCATCAAACTCCAAATTACATCATTTTATAATTACAGAACTAACGAGATGTTATGAACTAAAAACAGGTAGAAAGAGGCAACACAGTTTACTTGAGTGGTATACGAGAAAAGTATTTTGGTGAACTTTTTTTAAATGCCTCAACATATTTGGGTGGTGCACAAGTAATCGAGGATTCCTGGAAAACATCACATATGTCCTCAAGAAGGACAAAACAGTCAAGGGTGGATTATGAAGAAGGGCTCAAGCATATTGCAAGATATATCGAGTCTTTTGAATCTAAGTTAAATGAGATATGGCTTGTATTTCGTCATGAAGGCATATCATTGTCAAAGCTTTTATATACAGCTGATGAAATTGGAAGTAGTGATGGCACAACAAACGATGACCACATTAAACATGTTCGTATACTGCATTCGTCAAAATGGTGGCGTTGGTTGAAGACGACAAAAGCAGGGCAAGATGAAATGCGGAATCTTATATGGCAGTTGGTGTGTTTGTTAATTCTTATTACTTTTAGCCATACCTTTAAAAGTATACAGTTAAGGCAGCAGAAATAGGTGGGTCAGGTAACGGGTCAAAATGGGTTCAGGCCAAAACGTGTAATTTTTGTTATGGGTCGAAAGTGGCTTACCCTAAACATTTTGTCTTGCATATATATTTTTAAATTTTTCTGTAAGTAATTGGTATGTTAAACATGATTATAATTTTTTTTATTATTCTAGAAAGAGTCTAGTTCTCTAATAAAAGTATCTATGAGGTTTAATGCATTAAAATACACTTTCGGTGCTCGACCCTTTTCGTTGAAGGCCAGTTGTTTTAATCATACACATTAGACCCGTTTGATATACAATATAACCCAAATCGACCATTCCTAAATAAATTGGTCGAAACTTTGAAGCGACCTCCTAAATTATTTACCAATTTAACATGCTACTCTCTTTCCTATTTCATCAGTTAATGGCACTTAAATCCTGTCATGACCGCAACATCACCCACAGGGATATTAAACCTGGTGAGAACATTATTATGCTGCTTTTTCTGTATGTCCTTATATCTCTATGATATCGTTACCTTATAATGCATATACCGACTTAAAATACTTTTTCTCCTTTTTCTTGCAAAAGAGAACATGATCGTTTGCTTTGAAGATCGGGATTCTGGAAGATGCTTGAAAGGAAGCCCAAGCGGAAATGAAACTTATACCACGAAAATGTAAATTTAGAGCAATTTATATTTTTTTTGGTGTTACTTACATCCATGGTATTAGTTGATGGTTATCATCTGATATGTTGTAATTTTTCATATTTTCCAAGGAATTCTGTTTGGTAGTTGCAAACGTCTAAAGATGCATTCAGCACTTGTAGTTGATACTTTTCATGTCTTATCACCAGGCGCATTATTGATTTCGGGAGTGCAATGGATGAATTCACCATTAAGCATTTATATGGATCTGCTGGACCTTCGAGGTAATATTAGGTTTTTACAATCTCTTGCTGTTACGATGCTATACACCAATACCTTAAGCGAAGAAAGTTATAAAGTCAAACCAGTTTTTTTCATTTATTTTTTTTTCTTTATGAATTTAACAATATTTTTTACTCAGATTAGTGTTTATCTAGATCAAGACATAGAATTTTACTTTGTTGATAAAAAGTTATCTGGGGGTATTCTCAATGGGCAAGATAAAAAGTAGTTAAACACTTTGATGATGTATTGATATCAACTTGTATGTCCTTTTAAGTTTAACATATTATTCATGTGAAAGTCAAGTAAGTTTTTGGTGTAATTGGATCTTTAAGTAACTCAACTTTGTGAAAACATATCTAATGAGACACCCCCCTGACAGTTTTTTTATATATGCATATTGTCTCATTCATCTATATTCTTTAAATGTTATACAGTATTACAGTTGTTATTCCGTGGACCTTGGCTGTCTTTGTTCTTGTAAAATTTTAAATTGCATACTTTGATTACCTACATCTCATTACATGGTAACTTCTTACTTTAATTAGAAGGTGAGCTATTAAGAAATTGTAAGCTTCTCATTTGTTTCTATGTGTTTATCAGGGATGAACAAACTTATGAGTATATGCCTCCAGAAGCTTTTTTGAACGCTACTTGGTATCACGGCCCAGCAAGCATAACTACAAAGTACGTCTTTCATATATTTTCATTGTAAAATTTTCCGTATTTCTTGTATATTTAGGCTCGGCACTTCTCCTAATTTTATTCTATTTTGTAGGTATGATATGTGGAGTGTTGGCGTTGTGATTCTAGAGTTGATTATAGGATCACCAAATGTGTTCCAGATAAATGCTAAAACACATGCTCTTTTGGAGAAACACCTCGAAGGATGGAGTGAAGGATTAAAGGAGCTTGCTTACAAGTGAGTCCTACCATGCACATATTTACTAAAATAAACAATGCAATATAGGCTTATACCTCGATGGTTCATATCTACTAAAAGATCTTGGCTCTTGATCTAAATACTAGGCTTGTTGCTTCTAAGACGCAAATGTAAACTCTCTCTAAAAAAGTAATACGGCGGTGCCAAATGTGCGGGTAGGGTGACGGTTCATGCTGGGCCGACCCCCTAACTCTTCTTAGTCTTTCTTTGTGAATTTAATTAAAAAATTATGTGCTGAATATTGTTACAGAACTATACTGTTTACTATAATAATCTGTTCTTTTTAGAAAGTGTTTTAGACTTGGGTGGTTGAGAAGCATATACATTTCTGATGACTTTCTACCTGTTTGACCAGTTAATTTTTTTGGTCAAATCTTTCTGGCTTTTTGTGTAACCCATGTGGCCTGTTAGAGACATCCCGAATAGACCCATTTTGTATAATAAATGTGTCAAAATTGCCACCTATATGACAACTTTTTTATGACTTTCTGTACCAGCTGATTAAGATTAATAGTGATTCTATTCTCTGGTGACAGACTTAGGTCATTCATGGAATTATGCATTTTGCTTCCTGGGAGTTCCTCGAAACATCTTAGTTGGGGCAGTAATGGGAAGGTTAGTTGATCTTTCATTTCTGAAGTTTAACTTTCTTTTTGTTTGGACATATAAATCATATAATCACTACATGTATATTTGAAGTATGTTATTACAGGAATATTACTACATGCATGTATGCATGTAATTAAAGAGACAATAAAGCTTTCAAAAATTTTAAATTTTGAATCTGAAAGCGAAGCTGGTATTATATGCCATTAAAGTCCGTTCTTATTTTAAATTTTGATTTTGAGACTCTTGTCAGATATGGAACTTGTTTCAGATAGGCTTAATTTATATGATTCAGATGATGTCCCACATTGCTTGTTTAATGTCAAAATTTGTATTGACCATATAACTGAAGGCGATGATGGTCTTTAAAGGTGATAAAAAATGCCGAATTGGGCAACAGATCAAAAAGGATAATTTTGTGGTCTTGTGGAACACTTTTGTCAGACTGTTTTGAATTGTTCATAAAAAAAGTTAAAGTGTGTAAATATGATTACAAAAGTTATTAAAAACCAATATAATCTTTTAGTAGAGGTTTTACATCAAAATAACGCTTCCTGGGTGACTTTTGACCCATTTCATTCCTTTCCTTCTAATTAATTATTCTTGTTTTAAAATGTTTTGTTAACTTTGTACTACCGACGGTTATATTTTGGATTTAGAGCTCGGGTTCACCAGCTTCATGGAAATGCTCTGAGGAATTCTTTTCAAGTCAGATTAAGAGCAGAGATCCACTTAAGATAGGGTTAGTTCAGTTTCCACCAATCGTATCATGTCATCTTTCTACATATCTAACCACAGCTTGTAACATTATGTTTCTATTTGAAGCAGGTTCCCAAACGTTTGGGCTTTGAGATTAGTACGCCAACTATTAGTTTGGGATCCAGTAAGTAACTATTAGAAATTAAGTTTATTATCATCGCATAATCGGTATATTTGGTTTGTGATCTATCTCAAACGGGTCACATAAAATTTAGCTAAAAGGGAACATGATAACTGGGACGGGTCAAACTGGTTAAAAGTCGCTGTAATTGTATTTGTAATGCACATTGCACAAAACCCTAAAGTTGTTTTATTGAAAAATTTATATAATCATTGTAGTCATATTGTTTTTGTTATCACAATTGAGGCTAACACATTAATATCACAATTGAGGCCAACACATATTGTTTTTGTTATCACAATTGAGGCTACTAACACATTAATATTAGAAATTGAGGCTAACACAATATCATAATCAGTAAATTTAAAGACGGGAAAACCCGTAAAGTGCTTGCAGGTCAAGCCGCCTCGTTTCAGTCGATACTAAAACTGCCCATTGTTATGTTGACCTTTTATTTGACTAGTCCATCTCGCCACTTCAAAATTTCACCATGCTAATTATTTGAAATTGAACCACAGGAGGATCGGTTGACTGTTGATGAGGCTCTGAAGCATCCTTATTTTACACAGCATACAACATAACCATATACACGATGGTCGACAGGTACTCCTTTCCACTCCTCTGCATTGCTTTCGATATAATAAAAAAAATATTTGTTATTGAATAAAGAAATTTTGGAAGTTGTGAAATTTTAATACACTTCGGATAACCTTTAAATATGTCGTTTTTGATTCCAGGTTCATGGTTTTTTTAGGCGAACTTGCTTGAGTCACACGTACAAGTAACAAATTTGTCAATACCTGTAGCTGTAATGTATATTTAAGGTGTATTCCACGCTTTTATTGCCTTCTATAAATGCTTGTTTCTTTAGCTTTCATATGTATATACCTAGGCTCACGAGTCGTACAGTGGCAGTGAAGTATGTACTGAATTGTGATAGAAAAATGTGAAGGTGCATCGTCCAAGCTCTAATTCACCTTATGTTGCTGGTTTCGTGTCATTCACTAAATTGTCAATATTAGCGGTCACATTCTGCCACAATTTTCTGAATTTGAATCTCTTTTTATTGATCACATACAGCTTAACAAATTGCACTTTAGCAATCAACTTCGAATTTGGTCGCAATTCAAGAGCCAATTTTTTGTAAACCAATAATTTAGAGGAATTACAATATTCAATAATACAATTAATTCATACGCTAAAATGACAACTAAAATGCTATGTCATTAACTGAACTTTGAAAAAAGTTTATTTAAGTTTTATTTTCTTTCTTTTATTTTCTTCCGAAAACTGAACTCGAAAGAACACAGTGTTAACAAAGCGTCATTGGTGATGTAATTTCATCGAAAAGTAACGGGGTAATTTAACCGTTTTAATTTTACAAGAAAATTGTCACCTCGTTTACAATGTTAAAAATATGACTAAGGAAGGACCCACCAGAAAAAGAGTTAGGTGTCGGTTTTATCTTCATTTTTCAAATTTTAAAATTGTTTGTACTATGTTTTTCTATTCACATCATCTCATTGAAACAAAAAAAGAGATAGGAGCAAGCGAGAAAAGTCTGGAAAACGCATATTCCAACACGTGTCTAGCTAGAAACCGCTCGTGCACGCGACACTAACTCAACACAAGAAGTTTCTCGCATTCCTTAAAACACATAACTACCACCACCTTTTATATATAACTCCTTTATTTAAACACCCCCAACAATTTCTTACACATCAAGTCTTCAAAAAAACATACTCAAAAAACATTTTCAAGTTCGTTCACCATGTGGAGCCAACCAGCTTTTGGTAAGAATGACGTGGAGACAGGAGTAGGAGGAGGGGGAACAGCAGCGTTGTATCCTATGATGTTGGAATCTCCTGAATTAAGGTGGTCGTTTATAAGGAAGATATATTCTATTGTGGCTGTTCAGTTGCTTTTGACTGTTGCTGTTGGTGCTTTTGTGGTTTCTTATCATCCTATTGTGAGGTTCTTGACTACTACTAGTGGTGGTTTGGCTGTTTATATTATCTTGATCATCACTCCTTTCATTAGTAAGTTTTCCACATATAATATATAGTTTCTTGATTATAGTTTTATTGTAATGTTTATATGTGAGTTAATTATATGTTTCGGTTATTAAAAGGTTGTTTTGTGTTAAATATTAAGTGGCGGAGACAGGAGGGGGCAGGTGGGCACGTCAAAAAATTGTAGTGTAAATTTTTAAAAAAATATGTGGCCATTTTTGTAATTTGCCCTATAATGAACTAATTTGTAGTTTAGGTTAAATTACTAAACTCTCTTTTGGTTGGTCGAAATGGGAAATGAGCAATTATTTTGGGACATCGTAAAATGAAAACATGGATATATAATTTTGAGACATTGAGAGTAATTAATGATTTAATTTAGCATTTTGTAACCTCTAACCACCACCAAATTGGCCTGTACAAGAGGTCTTAGGTACGAATATAGGTAGGTTACATCTTGGGGAATGATCATGGAAAGGGTTCGGAAAATGGGTTAGTAGTAAAAATAGTGATTATTGGGTATTCTGAATCGATGGAGAAATCTTGTGCGGTTACCCGTTTTAACAAAAAGTCTCTGAACTGAGAAAAAATATCGAAAATGACATTTTTATATGAACGTGTTATCAACTTAATGCATGTATAAAATGTTACTTTTGTATAAAAATGTTATTTCTTTTATGAAGTAATCATTTTGGTTTGAATCTATATTAAATTGATGCGTTTTCTCTAGTAATAAGTTCGTTTGATTAGAATATGTGGTTTTGTAGTAGGGCTAATTACTTAAAAATGTATCAAACTTGGCACTTTTTACCGTTGTATGTAGCAATGTTATTTTTTTTCTATTGTGTGACTAAACTTTTGAATTTGGTACATTGTGTGTATTTTGTGACCATTTTACCCTTACATTTTCTAAAATTTGAAGGGTAAAATGGTCATTTTACAGGACTGAATAGTCACAAAATACACACAATGTACCAAATTCGAAAGTTTAGTCACACAATAGGAAAAAAAATAACATGGCTACATACAACGGTAAAAAGGGTCAAGTTTGATGCATTTTTAGATAATTAGCCGTTTGTGGTATGGTTGTGGTTTTGGTATGGACGGATGGTTTACGTTTGATGTATATGAATATGTGTTCAATTGAGTTGTCTTTTGTGTGGTTGCAGCGTTATGTCCGTTGTATTACTATCATCAGCGTCATCCAGTCAACTATGTGCTCCTTGCTATCTTCACAGCTTCGCTTGCTTTCGCAATCGGTTTGACTTGTGCATTCACTAGTGGTAAGTTTACGCCGTACATTTTCCGATCCATTAACCTTTGTATTTTCAGATATTATTATGCATCTATGGCCAATGCCTCTCTTGGACTATTGGTATATACGAGTTGTGTATGTATGATTTTGAAGTATTATCATGTATGGAAGAAAGGAACATTATAACTGTAGCAAGAAAATCTTTTTGGTTGATCTTTATGCGGAGAAAAGTGTTATAAGAAATGTTTTGGCAGACAGTGGAACTCTTTGATAGCAAGATTAGTATATTTTGAATACTTGTCTAGTCATACCAGTCTATTGGGAGGAACAATTTGATAGTAACTTCTAGGATAGGGAATGATTGATTCCTTGTAATCACTGTAGTGATTGATGCTTTTGATAGAACTATTGATGCTTTCTAGGAACCAATAGATGCATTGTAGGAAACTATTGGTGCGTTTTAGGGAAGGCTAGATAACGTTCTAGGAGATGACTGATACTTTCTATGAAAGCATATGATTGACACATCCTAGGAACGGACATTGTTGATAAGTTCTAGGAAATCGTTTCCAAATAAACAAAATTTAAGATAAGGCCGAAATTCGCATAAGTTCTAGCTAAGTGCGGAGATCTGTGATGAAAACTTTAGTCCAGTCTACATGAAAACTAGAATAGAATACAGATATCTCCTAAATTTGGAGGAAGTTAGACTTTCATACTGAACGTTTGTTTTATGTTTTGACCAATTAGACTTCTTTTTATTG
Source organism: Artemisia annua (assembly GCA_014162995.1). Classification (NCBI taxonomy): domain Eukaryota; kingdom Viridiplantae; phylum Streptophyta; class Magnoliopsida; order Asterales; family Asteraceae; genus Artemisia; species Artemisia annua. The sequence goes on from LBNU01012098.1 coordinate 26,577, forward strand.
AGCTCACTCGCTGTTGAAACCTTGTCTTGGGCTGATTGTGGGACCTTTGGTATTTCTCAGTTAGAGAACTGTACATATATATCTGCATGCATTTTCCAAACTACACCATTATGTAACCGTAGATGCTCAATATGTTTGTCAACATTGCAGGGAAGGTGATCTTGGAAGCTGTAATTTTGACCGCAGTGGTGGTTGTGAGTCTCACTTTATTCACATTTTGGGCCGCAAAAAGAGGATACGACTTCAATTTCTTGGGCCCATTCTTGTTCGGCGCCATTATGGTGCTTATGGTCTTTGCCCTCATTCAGGTTTGTCGGCTATCCTCTTTATTCACACTTGTGTCTCAGTTTTTATATAGGTGGCAGAAACATGTCTAATGGATAGTCTTTATGCGGGTCAAAATGGTCTGGGTTGGTTGATCCCAAATACTTGTACAATATTGAACCTTTTTAGTAATAACCAGCTTGTGGAAGTCTTACCTTGTTATAAGTCTAGTTTTTCATGAAATCTCAAAATTGTGGGCTCCAGTTGGTTTTCTAATTTGCTTGTTTTTTTGCAGATATTCTTTCCACTGGGTAGGATTTCGGTTATGATATACGGGTGTTTGGCTGCCATAATCTTCTGTGGCTACATTGTCTATGATACAGATAATCTGATCAAACGCTATACATATGATGAGTACATTTGGGCTGCAGTCGCGTTGTATCTTGATATCATCAACCTTTTCATGGCTTTGCTCACTGTCTTTAGAGCCGCTGACAATTAGGCGTAAATGCTAGTAGTTACTATCACTGTATTACTATGAGTTTTGATGGAATTTGTGAATGGATATTAATTAGTAATTTCTATCACTGTGGTTTGAAAATTAGTTGAAATCTTAAATGTAAATGTTCACTTTTTAACCAATTTAGAAATCTTATTGTTGCAATATGCGTCGTCGATATATGATGGATGAACTTATAGTTTGCTCTTAGTCGTAGCACTCTAGCTACTTGCGCGTATGTCAAATGGCTCTAAGGAGGGCTTGATTTGTATAAAGGATCAAGTGAAGTGGCTGAATTGATGGCGATTCATGTTAGATAAACATCGTTTTCGTTAGTTGCGATTCTTTTTACTTGTTAGCCAAAAATAGTAACCGTGTGTAATAAAGAAAACCGAGTAAATTTTTTCCAAAATGCAAATAACTCCAAAAGAGAAACCAAATTCAGGAAGTTCCTAAAAAAGAAACGCGTTTTGTCATTTGAGTTTGTTTAAAACTATGATCGAGACTATTACTTAGTTTTGAATAAAGCTTGCACTTAATTTTACATCAAACTAACGCAATGTCCTTGTCCGGTAAGTTCGATATCGAGACCGGACCAAGCAGAAAGCTGTATCCGACAATGACGGAGTCTCCGGAGCTTCGTTGGGGGTTTATTCGCAAAGTTTACGTTATTGTGACCATACAGTTGCTTCTTACTGTGGCTGGTGGTGCTTTGGTTGTTAAGTTTGATCATCCCATTGTGAGGTTTTTCTCGACTACGACTGGTGGATTGGTTTGTTATGTCATTTTGCTTATAATCCCGTTTATTAGTAAGTTTACGTAACTATTTTGTTATAAAGTTTGTGCTTTAATATGTTTACTTTTGATTAGGTTTTTTTTTTTTTTTTTTTTTTTTTTTTTTTTTTTTTTTTTTTTTTTTTTTTTTTTTTTTTTTTTAAATTATTAATTGATTAAGTTTTTGTTGGATAACACCGTTAAATTTCTTTGTACTATGTTTTTGTGTATATTGTGTGCGCGTGCTCGTGATTTTGTGTTAGAAGTTTATGAATATTTTTAACATTTGTGTTCTTATTGTTTGAATTTGTTAAAAGTGAATTGTGAATTTGATTTTATCATAAAGCTAGTGTAATTGTTTATTAACGAAATTTTTTTGTATGATTCTGTTAGATAAGTGTTGATATGGGGTTTTTGCGTTGTACAGTCTTATTCATGTTGTTTTGCTTTCATAAGAGTCACCCGCTCAACTATGTGCTTCTTGCAATCTTTACTATCTCCTTGGCGTTGCCAATTGGTCTGGCTTGCTCCTTTACTCACGGTAAGTAATCGCTGCACATTCCATTAATTTATGCTTTCTAGGCTTATTAGGAAACTGTTTTAGATGGTATGTGGTACTCTTTCTATTTGAGTAGAGGTCTCGGAAATCTCTGCAGTCATTTTTAGTTGAAGTCAGTAAGGACAAAGGGTACAAGTTTTAGGTGCATATGTTTGTAGTTTATCTGGAGTAGATGTTGAGAGCGAGTGTGAGAATTATCATTAGAATAGTTAAGTATCGTAAAGATCTCTAAAATTGGTGACAGGATGGACCAGGAGGCCCAATCAGGAATACGGAATGGTGGTTGGGGTTGGGCCAAAATGTGAATGCTTATTGGTTTTCCAGATTATGTAATATATGCATTCAAATGATGTTGGGAGTTATATAATCAGAGCCTGAAATAAGAGTTTAGTACTATGGGTTGGGACTAGTTCTGAATGCCATTGTAAAGCCTATTTGTGAGGTGGCAACATGGATGGGATGGGGGATTGGGTAACATCTGCGATTAAATGGGTAGTTATTCGTGCGGGTGGGTTGACCTTTAATACTTCTGGTCCAAATTATACCCTTTTTTTGTAAACAAATAGCATATCCAGTACTTTTGTTCAGTAATTTAAGCTTTTTATCTATACTGTATGATTTAGTTAGTTCTATACAATTGAAAAATACACTATATGTGACTTTGGACCCGTTTTTTACCCTTTCTAGCTAATTTTTTACTTCAATCGTATGACCTACTTAGATATAAAACATACCCCACATTGTCTTATTAATAAGTAAATGGGTCAAAATTGTCATCTAAGCTTATTGGTTCAAAAGTTATGCACAGTTTGAGATCCAATATAGAAAAGATAAGTCAACTTTTGACAATGTTGCAGGAAAGGTGATCTTAGAGGCTGCCATTTTAACCACTGTGATGGTCGTGAGTCTCACTTTGTTCACATTTTGGGGTGCAAAGAGAGGTCATGACTTCAGTTTTTTGGGCCCATTCTTATTTGCTGCTCTCAATATGCTTATTGTATTTGGCCTCATTCAGGTTCGCACACGCTTCCCCTTTTACATTCACCTTGATCTTAATTTCTTTTTTGTTCTTGTTTATAAGAATCAGTCAAACTTGTTTTTCTACCAGGATTTCTTTTGTAACCATTTAATGCATCATACTCATTATTTTAACCAAATTATGAATGTGTAACTTACTGATGCAGCATGCTTATAATTTCCTATCATTTAAAGAAAAACACTACTACTTAAGTGGTTGGTTACTTTAAGTTTGCCAATATCTTATGTGTTCATTTTTTTGGCAGATATTCTTTCCAATGGGTAAAATTACTCACATGATATACGGGGGTATATCTGCATTAGTCTTCTGTGGTTACATTGTCTTTGACACATTTAATCTGATCAAGCTCTACACATACGATGACCACATCTTGGCAGCAATTGCCTTATATCTTGATATCATCAACCTTTTCATGGCTTTGCTCACTGTCTTCAGAGCTGCTGACAATTAGGAGTGGATGCTAGTAGTTACTAGCCGTTTATACCTACATGGAACACTGTATTACTATGTGTTATGATGGTTTGTGGATGAATATTTATTAGTTCTGCAAGGTTTTGTGTAGTTTCTATCACTATGGTTCGAAAATTAGTTGAAATGTAGATGTTCACTTTTTAACCTATTTAGAAATCATATTGTTGCAATATGCATCTTCGATATATAATCGATGAACTATAGATGAACTTATAGTTTGTTCTTAGTCGTAGCACTCTAGCTACTTGCATATGTCAAATGGCTCTAAGGAGGACTTGATTTGTATAAAGGAACAAGTGAAGTGGCTTAATTGATGGCAATTCATGTTAGATAAACATCGTTTTCGCTAGTTCCAATCTTTTTACTAGTTAGCCAACTCTTAAGCATTTGAGAAAGAAAAACTACATGTATTTAAGTTGTACATCCAACCACAGGGCAAGTTTGAAACCATGAAAAACCAAGATCTTTCTAAAATGAACCATGTTCAAATGTTTTGTATTTTAAGTCTTGTTTAATTATGATCATTTTAGAATGCGCCATATTTAAATATATTGTGTTTCTTGGATCCATCACTGCAATTTTTTTTGAACGGCGGAATTTATAGAACACAAAGATCTAGCAAGATGCTAGATAGCAACAAAAGAACATTACACGATCGGTGAGATAGCTAAAACCGGCATTTTCACCCATAGATCCCAATCTAATCTAAATTTTTTACACCTATCTAATCTAAATTTCTTACGCCTATGGATCCATCACTGCATTCAACGTTGGATTTCATACAATACAGCCACTTCTTTAGCTTCTGTATACTATCACGTCATCTCAAGACAATCAACACACGAACCTAGAGAAAATATGTCCATATGCAGTGGCGGATCCTGGTATCTAAAGGGGTGTAGCACAAAAACCTGTTCCTAATTAAAAGTTATACGAATAAGAACTCAAGTATTCTCTTATACTACTACAGTATTAGAGTTGAGGCAGGTTTTTTAATTATTTTTTTTGGGCCTTTTAGTTGGGCTGTTTTTGATCCAATGTTTTATGCCTATTCCTTCCACCGCTTCGTTTAATATATCACATTTGCTTCTTTGATAACTATCACCGCTTGCACTTTAACTTTCCAAACAATCTCATCATCGTCTTTCCTATTTGCCCTCTTGATCGTAAGTTTTTCGGTTTTTCAAAGTTTGCAGATAAACTTCGCCGACTCTTGCTTGCCGACGTTCGGATCTTCAGCAAACAACACCGACTCAAAAATCGGCTTATCCATATCTCTTCAATCGACTCAGATAATGAAGAAGACGAAGATTCAAAGGATTACCCTCGAGGATTTTTGGTCAAAATTTATGTGCTGGATAATTATTAGGTTTGATTTTGTCAAGCTTTTTTGGTTATGCGGTTCCGAAAATTTCATACGGAGTATATTTTCTTTTTATTGAGTGTCGTTTTGTTTTTGTTTGATACCTATGCGCTTTAGTTTTAGGATTTTTTTTTAATATATATGCTGATGAAGATGCTGAAGGTGATATCCTTTGGTTGCAGATTCATCAAATCTACAGGGCACATGGAAACGTAAGAAACCATGAAATTGAAAGAGCTGGTAAGAGCTAAATCTCTAACCACTATTGATTTTGCTTATTGCTTTTAAGTAATTTTGGGTTTTGATTTCTTTCTGGCAATACAGAAACGAATGGAAAAAGAGGTTTACCTTTGAGCTTTTATGTAAAGAATCCCTGTAAATGTAGTTGGCTTTGTGTGAAGTTGAATATAAAAAAGAATTATGACCTAAGATTCAATTTTTATAAGATTTATATGATTTTTTTTATGTGGATATACAGTCCCTAATTGCTTATTCCGGTCAGCCTAATGATACTTTGCAGGTGTAATATGACAGAGGGATCTGGATACAAAATAACAAGTATATCGACTTAACCCGGTTCATCACGTTTTATGCTTTTTAAACTTTGTTTGCATTCTTCATAATTACTATTTATTTTGGGCTTCTTGAATTGCTTATTGAGTTCGTTGCATTATGAATTTTTTATGCAGAAAAAAAAAATATATGTTTTGAATGGTTAGTGGTTTACGGTTTTTGTTGTCAATGTAGAGTTGTTGAAGTGATGTCCTGGATTTGAAGTAGCCAATGGTCTCTAAAGGTCGAAAGTCTAAACTTGAGCATCGGTTGAGGGCGTAGCGGAAAGCGGTGAATTTCTTTCATTACCAGCTTTTATTTCAGCTTTTGCCGCATTTTCCTATTTCTTAAACTTTTATTTATTTGATCTTAGAACATATCTATTTCATCCCAACAACAAATTGACACTACGGGTTGGTCTCAACAATAACAACCACCTGTACAAAAGAATTCCTATGCGTTGGAAAGCTCGCCTGAAGAGTGTGTGAAGCGCATGTGGGTTTACAATTAGGCACTATCTGGGCTTCATATTTTATAGCATATCAAAGTGGCATACACATGAGTCAAAGTGGTGAAATGGGAGGAGGATGTATTCATGTTTCTGGAAACACCCGCCTAAAAATATGGCAGCAAGAAGGAGAAGTTACGAATTTCAAAGGTACTATACATATTTCATAAATACATACTCTTGACATGATTCAATTTCATTATCTGTATTAAAAGAACATGTTGCACTTGCTAGGAATGAGAAATTTTGATCACGTCCATATAGCAATAGAGCTATATTCAACTGGTATAAATTTTAGTTTGCTTTATTTTTATATTAGGTGTATATTCCTGATGTGTTACAAGGTATTACTGAAATGAATCCATCGTCTCAGTTTTCGTAAACAAATTTAAGTGTACTGTATGTATTGTAAAACATGAATATAAATTAATCTGTTAAGAGTAAGTAGATCAGGTCATCACGAACTTATAATTGAAAAAGGTAAAATGGAGGTGCAAATGATTAAGTGTATAAGTTTGCAATCTATTTCAATCACTATTAACTTTTGTTTCTTTAAATTGATTGTGATTGACGTTTATGTTTGTGCTTGGATTTTGGTTATATTGTCAATTCGTTTACGAAAATATAAGGTTCAAGCTGGCCAAAAAAACGCATGTTGAGAACAAAAGACCCGCCGCAACGCGGCGAGCGCCTTTTACTTGTATATACTATAAGGCATTGCGCCGACCATCGATTTGATTAAAATATTGGGAAATTCGGCAGCCTTTGTGTCAGCTTATTTTGGTCCATTAGTTATCCAAAAAATTTGGCCCGTCACCTTCTTTTTCGTATTTTTATTATTTAATAACCGGCCTTTGGTTGTAGCCGGCTTTGGCGTTTCGTGTCTTAAATCTGCAAACCCACTTCCAACAAAAGGTAAGTAAGAAAATTTGATTATGGGTTTTTGTTCTTGGTTAGATTATGATGTGAGTTTATGTTTTTGAGCTGTATTTTGCGAGATTAATGATCTGGGTTTATGGTATTTTGATGTTTTCTATTGTCGTACTACGAAATTTGCGGTTTATATATTTTTAATGTTTTGATTGCTTATTAAAAATCACTGGCCAGTGCTTGAAGAACCAAAAGTTGAAAAGATTGATGATGACGATGATATTGATCTTCGAAAAAGTAAGGTTTTTTCTTTCTTTCATCAACTTTTACTTTTTTTTATAAGAAAGTTTAGGTTTGTTAGGATTAAGATGGTTATGTATTGGTTTTTAGATGTATTGTCGTAATGGAAGAAATTTGTTAATTTGTTCATGTTTCATACCATGTGTTTGATCAAATGTTTTAATAACATATTGGTAGCGTGCTGGCGGTTGCGGTCACGGATTGGTGCCTGCCAGCTTCGGCTTTGCAGTGTGCCGCTGATGGGGTGCGTAATTTTATGGGTGCAATTGGTAAGGACATTTGTTAAAGGTTGGATTTCGAGGCTAGACGTTACCAGTTTCTTTCATTATGGGTTTTGGGCTTGAGTAAGTTTGTTTTTTGATTAATAACTAGGCTGCTTAAACATATTGTACTCCTGGAAATGATGTTTGGATTTGGTTATTTTCAAAGGTTGCAAGAATCCTTGAAAGGTAGAACAATGTGGGAGTCTGTGAGACATAGGACTACGGGAAATTAGTTCACGAGCAAAATTGGTCCTTCGAAATCTAGAAAGTTTGGAATGTTAACATCTGTTTTTGCCTTTTCGAACCGGTGTTTGGTATCCTGCAGAATGTTGCACTTGAAGAAACAAGGGGAATAGTCATGTTAAATTTTGTATCAACTTTGATCAATTGTTTTAATTGAGCGGCCTGTTTGACCTTGAAAGTAGTGATAGTAATCAAATAATGTATTAAACTATGTGAAACTTTAGTACTTAAGGACCTACTGACCATTAAAAATGAATGATAAGTCAAAAAGGAGAACAGGTTTTAGAATACCAAATACAAAAGCTCATTATAGGTGCACTGAAAACACACTCATTAAGAGGTACTCACTTTCACGTCGCGATGCTGATGGGCCCCTTTGATAGATTTTTTTTTTCTTATCAGCGTCATGTTTTAGCGAATCTCTTGCATTGTCTGGAAGCGGATAAGTTCAGGTAACTTTATGGCCATATTTATGAACATTTTTTTATACTCACATTTGGTTTTTGTAGTCGACCAGTTTTATTTCTCAATTTGTAGCGCCTATTTGGCTGGAACCCGGCACGTGCAGTAGGAAGACGAAAGTGTTGGGAAAGAAGGCTCCTACAAGTACAGGTTCCATATAACCATTGCAAGGTAGTAATATAATATTTTGTTAACTATCATCACATTCTCATGACTTCAAATGTGAATACATGAGATATACAATATTCTCATTTTTCGTTTTTTTGTAATGTAAAAAATATTTGGGGTCTAAAATGTTAGTTTCCTGGGAGTACAAACTTCTTTTAACAGACTTCTAACCTGATTTTTATTAGGCCTTTAGGCTTTAGCAATACCATAACACATCGTTCCTATCCCAACACGCTCTCTGTTTGTTTATGTCATTGTAGTTTTAGGCAACGGCGGCTTGAAGTTGCGCCTTCCAACAAGACAAGCCGCTAGGAGAAGTAGAACACCGCCACCAACGGTTGCGAGAACGAGTGTCGAACACACGCACGTAACAGCTGCCGCATTGACAGGTTAGCCATATACAGTTTCCTTCTCTGATTCACTTATGCTGTTTTACCGAATGTATTTAGATAAACCGGTTTCTGAATTGTCTTTCGGATGCCCTCATTATAAGCGTCTGGAACAGTGAACAGTGGATGATGAATCAACAGCTATACACCATGAGTTGGCCAACAAGATCAGCCATATACAGTTACTTAACCCGATGTGTCCTGATGATATGATTGTCTATGCTGTAATATGACCTTTTGTTATTCCATTTTTACTTAATGTAGACCACACGTGGGTTAAGAAATGTTATTATGTTTGGAGTAATACCTGTGACTCGGGCATACCCAAAAGCATATACTAATAACTTTGAAATCGCAGATTCTTAAATCTTGGCGAACATATACACAAAAATAAAACTGCATAAAAAGCCCCGCCGCAACGCGGCGGGCAATGAATCCCTTGTTATAAAATATAAATGGGTGTTGCACAAATTTAAAATATGTAAACTTTTCAAAATTTTACATTGTGCGTTAAAATCGAGTGTAGTCGTGTTGCACCCACCACTACAATGGGTCAGCCCGTGTCCATGTGTGAATAATCTACGAAGGATTTAAACTCATATAAACCCGTGTTGAAACCTCGTACAATTATACAACTTAATAAAAGTTGGCCAGAAAGAAATATTGCAAACTTTCATAAAAATCGTATATACATGAATTGCTAGGGTGGAGAGTTGTGGTGAAATGCATCAATTTCTTTGCTATATCAACTCCACGTCAACATTTAACTACTTTTTCTCTCATATTCCTGTCTTTTCCTTAACATATGCATCACATTTTCTTTCATTCACTAAGCTTTTCTTTATTTTTTAAAATTTAAAATCTTCCTATAAATATCCCGTACGCGACACATAAGAAAAAAAAAATTATTCATCTCTCCTGAGAGCGGCGTTTTAGGTAGTCAAGGTTTAATACCTTTATACCATCCATAATAAAGGGTCACACGACCCAATCACCCCACCTTGGACACGTTCCCCCTTGTTACGATGACCCAACTAGACGCATTGGAAGCAAAGAAAGGGAAGAATCAGTCACATATTCGACAGAGTTGTCTGACAAGGTTTGTTTGTAATTTTGTGTTGTTTTTGTGATTTTGTTTGTGTTTGTGTTTTTTGAAGGTTTAAAAACGGCTTTTTGTGTGTGTTTAAAAACCTTTGAAAATGTTGTTTTACACTTTTAGCCCATAAATTTTAGAAAGGGGGCATGGTTAAATCGCAATTATAAATAAATTGCAAACTTAATGATGTTAAATGTGTACTTTTAATTTAACGTTTTTTTTAATTATTAATGAAATTTTAATTTAAGTGTTAGAAAAAAAATGGCTATTGCGGTCGCGTTATTATATGAAGTTGGTCATAAGGTTGTAGAGAGAAAGAACTAAGTTGGCGTTGATATAACAATGGTAACCGCGTTCCTGTATGTACTTCTTATTACACTTAGTCTTAGGTGGAAGTGTCTTTTTTTTTTTTTTTTTTTTTTTTTTTTTTTTTTTTTTTTTTTTTTTTTTTTTTTTTTTTTTTTTTTTTTTTTTTTTTTTTTTTTTTTTTTTTTT
>LBNU01012098.1:37637-110627 GCA_014162995.1 Artemisia annua
AAAAAAAAAAAAAAAAAAAAAAAAAAAAAAAAAAAAAAAAAAAAAAAAAAAAAAAAAATCCCTACTACTTATGTGGTTGGTTACTTTAAGTTTGCCAATATCATATGTGTTCAATTTTTGGCAGATATTCTTTCCAATGGGTAAAATTACACACATGATATATGGGGGTATATCTGCGTTAGTCTTCTGTGGTTTCATTGTCTATGACACCTTTAATCTGATCGAGCTCTACACATACGACGACTACATCTTGGCTGCAATTGCCTTATATCTTGATGTTCTCAATCTTTTCTTGGCATTGCTTACCATATTTAGCAATGGTGACACTTAGACATATATGATGGTTGCTGATATATTTTCATACTACATGAAAACAATAAACTGAAATGGATGTTGATAGAAGCTGCAAATAGTGATATACTAATTGGTAACTTTTGTAAGGTCTTTTGTAGTTTCTTTTTTCATTGATTGTTTCATGAATCCATAAAAAACCATGCTATTAATTTTAAAAAACCCCGTTGAGTTACGATACTTTGTCACATAATGTATGTCTCCAGCTATTGATTTGCTAAAGCATATATCACTTGCTTACAATGAAATGCCAAATAACAACCAAATACTTATAAGTCAATGTATGTGTGGTTTAAAGAAAAGAATAGGCACCCAAACATTTCCAACATTTCACAAGCACATGTCTTGCCTTTAGCTCAACATCACATGGACATGGCTGCCCACAGTAGTCATCATCTTCAACTTCCCTACTTTTTTTTTATGAATCAAAAGTATATACTTTCAACTATTATTACGTGTTTGGCACTACATTTTGTTTTCATCTAAAAACGTATTTTTTTTATATGAGACCTTGAAGTAGCTTATAAGAAGAACTTTGATAAACAAAAATCGCGCAAATACCTTTTAATAGTTGCGTTTATACATCTTCTTTGACAAACAACTCTATATAAATATAATTTCCAATTCCCATTTTGAGCTTGTAGCTTCTTTTACCAAAAAAAAACATACTTCAAAATATGTGAAGAAAAATTGATGTAACTTCGGGTGTACCCCAAGCATGGGTACTGAAAAACAAAATCGTGTGATTCAAATTCAGTGAAAACATAATTAGCATCAACGAAAACAAACTAATTCTCAAGCTTTTAAAACTTGTGGCTATGCTTACAAAATCAAAAGTGTCGTTTCTCGGTTGAGTTGTCTTCTTGTCTTCACATCATATTATTAGTTGATCATACAACTCCATCTAAAATGTGACATGGGTCATCATGATTCTAAACAATTAGTATCCGAACAATATTCATTTGGATGGGCTAAAATTGATAGCAAAGTTGATACTTTTTCTTTAAGCATATTTAAAAGGAAAAGAATGACTAGAATATGACAACACCTAGAGCTATTTTGGGATAACATGAGACTTTGGAATGTTGGTTGTCACTTGTCATTTTATCATGAGGGAAGACCAAAGTTGATGTATGAAATATGAATGAAAGAGAATATTCTTTTAAAAGGAAAAAGAGAACGCTAAAAATTTCCACCATTGTTTATGGGCATTCTTTTATGAAAAACAGTAAATCACACCGTTCGTTCATGTGGTTTAGCCGGATTTCATGTTTAGTCCCCACTACGGAGAGTCGGAGAAATTACTGCAGACTGCCTCAACATTTGATTTTTTGCTCGCTTGTCCAAAAAACTAACGATAGTTTAATATCCTCGTTAAATCCCATACGTCAGTTGCACACGAGGGTAATTTAGTCATTATTCCTTTCTAACTAGTTTTTTTTTTTACTCCTTCAACTATAAAGTAGTAGGAGTCATATGCAGAATTTTTTTTCCAATCGTCTTATCTTTTGTTACTGACTTTTCGGTTGTTGTATTTTATATGTGGATATGTTGTGTAAATATGTTTAAGGAGGCAATTTTGGATCGTTTAAAAAAGCTGGTATTTCTGTTATTGGGTTTTGAACAATGTTTTTTATATATAACATGGATTGGTTGATAAAGTTTACTGCTATAATGAATATAACATCTGTTTGTTTCTAAAATTGTGTTTGAAAAAAAAAATAATTAATAAATAAATCAAAAGTTGAAAATGAAGAAGGAAGAAGGACATAAGTGAAAAGAAAACATTGCCCTCGTGTGCAAGTCACATGTCGGAGATAACGAGATCATATAATGATCTTTAGGATTTATTAGCAGCATGCAAAAATTCAAATGTTGAGGAGGTCTGCAGTAATTTCTCCATAGTTAGAACTGAACATGAAATCTAGCTAAACCACAAGGATTAACGGGTTAATTTACTCTTTTAAAAACTTAGATGTCACAATACTCTGATTAAGTTTAAAATTGATGTTAATAAATGATTGGTAGAGTCATAATGTTTGGCCACCTTGATAACACAACGGTTGAGACACATTTACTTAAGTGTCATTAAGAACAGGCTGGGTTGGTTAAACTCGTCAATAGACTTTTGTTAGTTTTGAAATTTTACAAGACTTGCTCATACTTGTCTTGACTTTTTCAAAGTTTTATCTCGCTCTTTTGCTTTTTTTGAGAAAATCCTGCCTAAATATCTTAGAGATATTTTGAGTTGTAATCTGTTGGTAGGATCAGAGAATTGATAGGATCATCAGGGCATTGTCGATCCCTGATGATCCTTTGTCCTTCAACTTCTAGTTCCTATACATACTAGCTGACTCCGTAGTAGCTAGCGAGTATATCTTCAAGTTATCTTTGATTCCTTAACAATGTCTCTAACGTCAACCTTGTTGAAGTTGCTCACCAGCGAGACTTCCTATACTTAGTCTAATTTATGTTAAACAGAAACCATTAGGCACTGGATTGATCCAACAATCATTTAGCTCAATATTGCTATTAATGAATACAATGTAAAATCAGCAACAACTGGCTCAATTAGAACGAAAATATATGTTCTATTAACATATAAAATGAAAAGGTTGGATAATTGATACCACAAGAATGGTTATTTTACACGAAAAAGTGATTTGAATCTAAACGGGTCTCGAGGGAATGATTTTTCTCATCCTTTGTTTTTTAGTTGTATTTTTTCATTCCATTTCTTGGCATTTTCCGAGTGGAAGCTTTTGATGGGAATCCTTAGTTATAGAGTATTTACTTATTTTTTTCTGTGAACAGGTTTATAGCACGTACACATCAAATTTATCAAAAACAATATAGAAGAATCATGGTTTCTCCTTTTGAAAACATATTTATAATTTATTCTTGCAGAAAGACACAAAGGTTGCAAGTTGTGTGGTAACATAAGTGGCTTATGTATCATGATAAAAATGGATATTCCTCTAGCTAGAGAAATTATACATGTAAGAAAAGTTGCATGATAAATTGATAATGGAGGCTTGTATATATTGTATTAGCTAAAGAATAGAGAGACCAATTTTGTTAATCATCGTTAGGGTCCTAAAGATCAAACTTATCCAATATTACTATGAGATTGCCGCGGGAAACAGTTGGTAGTAAATTAGTAATACACAACTTTTCTGTAAGTAGAAATACAAAGAAATGAGTTTAACAGCTATTATATATACATGAAAATTTATTCCTGGGAAGGATCTTTACACTATCTGTAAGCAACCAAAGCACTATAAGGTTTTTCTCTAGTATACACTTATAACCAGAAGTATGTAGTTATCTCGTATAGCGTACTAGAATCCATAAAACCTAAAAGTAAATGATGGATATGTGAGAACATGGGATGGTGGTATGGTTGAGACTCATCCACTCGATCGATATATATGCCTTCTTTGGACCACCACACTGGCCCATGGCTACGTTCGACCACAACTCCATACCTTCTTATGCACCAAAGTAGTTTTATGGTACATTGAGGACTCATTGCACCTTATAAGTCAAACATCTATAGGGTCTTGTCGATCTCAATGTCTTTTTAGATTGTGTAATCAATCATCATATCACTTCCATGTTCTTGAATGACCTTAAGACCCGTCCGTGATATGAAATTGTCTTCCTGTGTAAATTTGTTGACCATAAATTTTACAATTGTGAATGCAAACATGATTATTTAAATTATCTGAAAGGTTTGGTAATTTTGTTTGTATGTTTGAATTAAGCTAGTGACAACTAACGAACAATTCTTGGTGTGTTTATCCCTATGATAATGCACAAGCGACATAGTTTCTAAAGTTGAAAGGAATAATTGGTGAAAGGATCATGACTTCTAGACTTCAATTATTTCAAGTAAAAGCGGAAATACATAATTCAATAAAAATGAGAAAAAACAAAATGCTCAAAGAGCCTACTTGTTGTGTTATTGGATTAATTGAATGCATGATTGTGGTACCGTTTTTGCTAATTTATTTAATCTATCTTCAGATCTAAAATAGGTCTGAAAAGGCTTAAGAAGGTGAAGAATATATAGGATAACTATAAGATCATAAAACAATTCTAAGGAAGAATATGTTGGATATTTATAAATCTTTAAATGAGATTTTTCCTTTTTTCCTTTTTCTCAAGATCTTATATATTGAGGCATTTTATAAATATTTCTGAAAACTCGTTTTTGTTTCAACAACTAACATTCTTCTAAAAACCTGATTACTTTTTTCTACGGGCTGCACCCCAACTTTGGTCATTAACAATTGAGAAATGATTAAGGCCAAAATTCATGCCTAATTTTGTACTTAAAAATTATGTGGCATTCGCTCATTTGTTTAAGCTTGAGTGTGTTTCTTTGTTATAGCAAATAATACAGTGACATCCAAATTTTGGCATTAAGTTAGTCGTGAGTCATTTAGACCTTTGAATAATTTCTCTAACAACATAAGATGTGTAAACACTACATATAACACGTCAAATACTTCCAATTGTATATAACAAGAAGTGCGTATGTATAGTTGATGTTGTAGATTAGGTGAATATGAAGAAAAAACATGCATCAGATATATTTTGGTTTTACACTATAATTAAGAATTACAAAAAGGGTGCACATTCGTCTTTAGATGGTCAATGGAGCTGGAGAGTCGTAATTGTACAAACACATATTAAGAGCTACACATTATATATATGCCATATACACACATGCATGCATGGGCTGCATGGATGCTACAGACACATATAGGCTATAGCTTGAGTTCATATACAATATCTAACTTGTATGAATGAAACTATTGTTAAAGTTTAATTACAACTTTCAACAATATTAAATCTTCACACATTAATTTCGTTACCATTGTGGAGCATTGCACGTATAGTTGTGTGAAGGTTAAAACGCTTGAACAATTTAATGTAACACCTATACAATATAATGTAACATTTGGTTTTTCGCATGGTGTCAGCTGATTCTAACTCTACATATGCATATTCGCGTGTGTTTAGTCTCTATGTTATACATGCCAGGTTCTCCGGCAACACAGTGCCAACATGCAATAACCCCCTAAAGAAATTATAGCTTAAACTTATCGGACAGTATATATGGTCCACGTGAACTGAGATCATCATCCACAAGGTTTTTAGCCATCGATTTGAACCACAGATGGTGTTCCATCCCTATCACCCTCCACATGCAGTAATGATGACCAGTGTTCCCATGAAAGGTCATGTACGAGGGATAATCAATTATTGTCATGGCTAACCCTAGTCAACAGTAGATATACCAATACCATAGGTACTCCACGCTCCACTCACTAACCAGTAACCAGCATTTAATAAAGTTAATTCAGTATTTCATCACTCGTATTTTACTCAATATAACACTTGCTATAATTGGCCCGCAATAATAGTCCAAGTGTTAGGGACATGCAGGTTAAAGGCGAGGCTGTGGGTTCGAAGTCTGGATCCATGTTTCTTTAATCACAGTGTTTAAGTTACGCTATTTACCTCGCTCATTTTGGCATGTGAGACAGGTTGCAAGAGCCACCAGAATATCGGTTAAACTTTTTTTTTAACACTTGTTGAACTTGATTTTGGAGACGTAAAACACTGAAATATTGAAGATGTAAAAAGTATTGTAATTACTAATTAGTTGAAAAGAAAATCTAAGAGTGATGGGTGTCGTTGCTTTTTTGGTCTCCTATGCCACCTCACCACTTTCGTTTTTAACACAAAACAATCACTCACAATACATAAAAACATTTTCTCTTATATACCAGCCAAACCTACTCCTTTGCGACCCACAAATACACCTTTTTTATTCGAAGATAAAGACGTAACAAATACAAAATCAATGTTACCGGATCAAGCCATGGCGCATAGCAATTGGCACAAAAGGGGTGCGGTGGCAACAGTTTGGCATGCGCCAAAGTGGATGGCGCAGCCCCCTGAGCTATGACACAGAGTGCTAGCTCTAAGCACCCACCCATCCAACCCCACCAGCCAACTTCCAGAAAAAAGGCTACTTGTGGAGAATCTTTGGCGTCAATAAACCAAGTGACCACACATAAACTGATCATGTGCTGTAGCCACCAAGTTCAACCATATTCACTGAACACCACTTTGTTTTGTGGGTTTTAACATTTAAGAATCCATGTCACTTATGGTGTCTTTCACAATTATGAAAAAAGTAGAAAAGTTTAGAAGCTTTGTGTTGAATTTAAACTAAATGGTCATGATATGATGCACGATTTCAATAAAAGGAAGTCAAACAGCATTCGACAAGAAGGTATGTGGAAAAAAGTAACAGAATAATAATACACTTAAAGTCCAATGACCATCAACTTTTNATATGTGGGGTAATATGGGATGGTTATCCTGATAGCAATTAGAAGTCACGAGTATGAACGCTTTCAGATCGATTAAATTGGAGTGGATACCAATTAACGACCGGATAAAATCTAATTGATTCAAGTTTGTGTATTGTATTATGTTTGCAGAGAGATTACGTGTTTCTGTATCCTTCTGTATGTTTCAATCTGATACACTAGAAACATAATTTAGGGTTAACTGCCTTTAGGCAGTTTCAAGGTTTCAAGTTGTCAAATTTAGGCAGCTCGACCCCAGCCAGGGGCGCTGCCCCTTGGACCCTGCCAGGGGCTGCCGCCCCTTGGACCCTGCTTCTCTCAGGGGCGTTGCCCCCGAACACCCACCAAGGGGGCTACCGCCCCCTTGGAACCCCCGTTAGTCCGGTTAATATTCATATAAGTGTCGACCCTTATATGTATATTAAACTCAATCTATTTTACACTAAAATACCAACAAAATACACCTTTTTTATTCGAAGATAAAGATGTAACAAATACAAAATCAATGTTACCGGATCAAGCCATGGCGCATAGCAATTGGCACAAAAGGGGTGCGGTGGCAACAGTTTGGCATGCGCCAAAGTGGATGGCGCAGCCCCTGAGCTATGACACAGAGTGCTAGCTCTAAGCACCCACCCATCCAACCCCACCAGCCAACTTCCAGAAAAAAGGCTACTATTTGTGTGGGGAATCTTTGGCGTCAATAAACCAAGTGACCACACATAAACTGATCATGTGCTGTAGCCACCAAGTTCAACCATATTCACTGAACACCACTTTGTTTTGTGGGTTTTAACATTTAAGAATCCATGTCACTTATGGTGTCTTTCACAATTATGAAAAAAGTAGAAAAGTTTGGAAGCTTTGTGTTGAATATAAACTAAATGGTCATGATATGATGCACGATTTCAATAAAAGGAAGTCAACCAGCATTCGACAAGAAGGTATGTGGAAAAAAGTAACAGAAAAATAATACACTTAAAGTCCAATGACAATCAACTTTTTACTCAACTATTCATCGATCTAGACCCTTAAACCATTAAACCACTTTATCAAATATCAACTCGCGAAATAAAATTTCTCGGGTTCGATCATGTTGGTCGATCATTTTCAGTTCGTTGAACACATCGAGCTAAGATTGATCAGTTTTGATTATGTTACATGTACCAAGTGTTCCGTACTTTACGTTGCTGAACACTAACACAGGTGGTTTACACATATAGAATGTGAAATGGCATTGTTTAGTTGCATTCACTTATATAATCAGGATCGAATGAGAAATCCTCAACGTGAGAAATTTTCAATTAAATGTGAGAAACGCATTTAATTTAGTCGCATTGATTCATAGTTTTTAATCGTAGAAATATCTTTTATACATGTTCATTCAACGCAAACGAGTTATATACAATAGCAATTTTAGTGTAGATTCACTAAAATTTATAAGTTGATTAAAATTTTTGACACTTATATAATATTTTGCAAATACTATTTATCAAATGTTAAGTTTCCAAAACTTTGAATTACCATGAATCAAGTGGCCAACAATATTCCGTATCATGGATTAATTACTTTTATTTTCTTATGTATAAATCTTTCCATACATAACATATCAACATGCATCTCGGACATGTATGTTCGAGAATTGTTACAGTAAAAGGTTGTAAGATATGTTTTTGAATGCATTATTGATTTAAAATCATTAGAGGATATATGACGTGTAACAAGCAATCCACCTGATGCTAGTCAACGATTGAGAATTTATAAACTTCAAACACAAATCACAAAGAATCTTTTATACGCATAAACAGTGATATGAACTATGTTACATTATTTCATATAACGATGATCATTTATTTTCTTTTATGATAATAGTGACTATGATGTAGTCAGGGGTGAAAACAAGCCGAGCCGCTCGTTAAAAGCTCAGAATCGAATCGATAAAAGGCTCGAACAAGTTGAGCTTAAACGAGCGAGCCCCAGCTCGATGTTAAATTGGAGCTCATCTAAAACCAAATGAGCCTAGCTCAGATGGCCACCCAATTTGGAGGGAGGTTTTACCCTCCTAGGTAAGGTCTCAAGTTCGAGTCTTGTAGGGCGATAGCCGATAGGGGTTTCCTCTCGCGTGTGTAAAGGGAAGGGTGCCATTGCCTTCTAGGCTGGACCCAACCTGGTTGTGTGGGCTCGCTACGCCTTCTGGGCTAGGGGCCATGTAGCCACAAATTGCCGTTCAAAAAAAATAAAATAAATAAACAAGACTAAGCCCGAACTTTTTATACAAACCTCAACTAGGCTCGCGAGCCTACACGAGCTTTAATACATTTTGTGTATGTATGCTAACGAGCTAGAAAACAAATAAACGAGCTAGAACATGTAAGCTCAAGAAGCCAAGTCGTTTCCACCCCTAGATGTAGTCATATAAAGGGGATATGAGATTAACATAGATCATAATTTCTGACGATTAACCTCTCTAGTGTTACCCATACTACACTACAACGATTAGGTACACTGCCTAAGAGAGTTGTAAAACTATTGTGTTGCAACCCGACACATCAACTTTGCAAACCCCGCATCACGAATTAATGTAGTTGAGTTGTGTTTGGTCTTTATATAGCATTCAAAACTGATTGTTAGCGCTTAAAAATTAATAAGTTGACACCATACTTTCACGTCATATCCAAGTCGACAATATATAAAAATAGATGATAGTTTGGCTACAATTTTTGTAGCCAATTAGCTACAATCCTTCACTAAAATACACAAGAAAATGAATCAGCGACCTACAGAAAAAAGTATGGACACACAAAATAACTTAAGACCCACAATATGTAGCACAAATTGTAGGAAATTGGCTACAATTTAATTGTAGCTAATATATTCCCATAAAAATAAAACGGCGTGTAAAATTTTGGACGGGCAACTAGAAAACCAGTTACCATATTTATCA
The DNA here is from genome assembly GCA_014162995.1 of Artemisia annua. Classification (NCBI taxonomy): domain Eukaryota; kingdom Viridiplantae; phylum Streptophyta; class Magnoliopsida; order Asterales; family Asteraceae; genus Artemisia; species Artemisia annua. The sequence continues at coordinate 47,325 of LBNU01012098.1, forward strand.
ACTTTGGACAGATATAAAAATTTAGTTGCGTAGGTAGTGTTTTAATAAAGTTCGTTAACTAACTGGAGACAATTTTAACAATTCGTTGACATTTTATGGTATTTAACCCTTTAAACTATCCAAAATACTAGACCAATTAATTATCACAAAAAATATAATATTACTAAAACTCTACACCAAATAATGGCTACAACGACCTTCGAGGGAACATCTTTTACCACATGGCTACATGAACTTCCCATCGAACCAATATTTGATGACCTCATGAAACAAAGAGGCCATATGTATTAATTTAAGCCATTATTTACGATTATAGTGGAAGCTTTTCAAAAGAAAAAATAATTGCAAAATTTTCACGAAGAAACTTCCCAAGTTACTACCTTCATTTTTGGATAATCTAATCATGACTCCAATCCAAATAATTGCAACTTTATACTGTTTAGCAATGGACATGAATATGAAGTCTCAAAGTAAAAGGGGTTAAATAATACTGCATTGTTCAAGATGTCTATATCCTTGTCAACACAATAAAAATGGATATATACTTGCCAACACAATAAACATGGATATATGAGTAGCATTGTTCAAGATGTCTATATCCTTGTCAACACAATAAAAATGGATATATACTTGTCAACACAATAAACATGGATATATGAGTAGATTATAGCCGATTATTATCTTTCGAGTTAACATTAAGAGCTAATTAAGCTTTTACATAATCATAAAACAACATCGAGTGTACAAATAATTTTCATACACACACAGACACATATAGAGTATGTTTGTTGAAACAAGCTGAGGCTGGGGTAAGGGGTTGGAGCTTATATTATAAGTGGAAAGCTGGAGTTTATATTTTTATGAAATTATTTGTGATTTTTAAAATAACAAACCACATATAATTTTTCATGACGAAAATTTCAAAACTAAAATGTAAAGCTCGAAAAAAATTTTCGCTGAAAATATATCGAAGTATCCGTCTACTGAAAGATAAAAAGAATATCGTTATGATGGTGTATTATCTTCGTTTAAGGATTTATCGTTTGCAAGATATTTTATTTAAAAAAATGTATATATTTTTTTTCTTTTTTTTAAACATGAATGGTTAAGATTGTCTCGTTTAATATTGAGAAAGTGATAAGTTATTACTACCTTTCTAAAATGATTGTAATACCCCTTTATTAATAATAATAATAATAATAATAATAATAATAATAATAATAATAATAATAATAATATTATTATTATTATTATTATTATTATTATTATTATTATTATTATTATTATTATTATTATTAATAATAATAATAATAATAATAATAATAATAATAATAATAATAATAATAATAATAATAATAATAATATTATTATTATTATTATTATTATTATTATTATTATTATTATTATTATTATTTACAATATGTTTTTAACATAAAAATGCAAAATACAATGTACAAAACATAAATTATAAAGTTTGACAAGTTAAAAGTAGTAAAACACAATAAACATGGAGCAAGAAAAAAAAATGTTTTCTCCTATTATTAAAGCGGGTAAAATAACCGAAAAAAATGCGGAACATAATATATAAAGTTTTAGAAGTCAAAAGTAGTAGAAGACAAAATATATAGAACTAAAATCATAAAAATATGTCGCCAATAAATTAGATAAAAAAATAGATAAGATAGGTATGAGAGGTACCAATAGCACTACCCTTAGGGCATGTTTGGTTGGGGGAAATGAACTCAAAGAAATGGAAATGAATTCATTTCGTTTGTTTGCCGGCTGGTGAAATAAAAAAGTGAAGATTTGCAATTCTTGAGGTGTTTAGTTTATGTACAAACTCAAGGGATTCAATTCGTTTACTTTATGTATAGAAAGCAATTCTTTACACTGGAAAACAATTTTTGAGTGGATAATAATAATAATAATAATAATAAATGATAAATAATAATAAATAATAAATAAATAATAATAATAATAATAATAATAATAAATAAATAAATAATAATAATAATAAATAACAATAAAAATAATTAATAATAATAATAATCATAATAATCATAATAAGTAAATAAACAATAAATAATAAATAATAATAAATAATTATTATTATTATTATTATTATTATTATTATTATTATTATTATTATTATTATTATTATTATTATTATAATAAATATGTAAATTTTGTTCATTTCTTGGTAAAGTACATGTTGTTACCAAACAGTGGAATAAATCTCAACTCTTTACTGATTTCAATTCTCTGTATTTCAATTCTTTTACTTATTTCATTTCTTTGAATTTTCCTCTACCAAACGTGCCCTAAGTATTACAAACTAGGTTTCATGCATTCCTAAATAAATACTAATCAAGTTAGCCTAGCATAGCAATGGAGAGAGAGAGAGAGAGAAAAAAAAAAGCAATAGACATAATCAAGCAATTAAAGGTAAACATAACTGAATGATTATTTAATAAACTAATCTCAACAATACGTGAGGTCTTCAACGGCTAAAAAGCTGATAGCAATCGACTAGGGTTCGGGTACAAAGTTCCTCCAAAGTTTCACACACAATAATGAACAATGTGAAAATACATCTATGAAACAGGTTGTGACGGCGTCACGCTTTGCTTGTGACGCTGTCAGCTCACCATCGATCTTAAGGTTTAATCTCCATCGCCATAGTGTGACAACGTCAGCCTTTAGGTTGTGACGTTGTCGCTTGGGTCTTCTGACGCCGTTAGGGAGGCAGTCTCCATACACTAAACCGACACAAAAATTTTCAGTTTTGCACTTTCTGGCCACGTTTGGTGACCACGTCACGGATGTCGGTCATGAAGCTGAATTTGTCATTTTTCTTCGTTCTTTATCCAATCGAGCCCAAAACCTGTACGTTTACAGCGTTTACTCTCTCAAGTACCTAAAACTCAAAAAGAATCAATTTAGGGCAATAATCGATTCAAAATGTACCAGATTAGAGGCTAAATAATCCCTAAAAACGTCATAGAATTACACCTCATCAAATATTCCTATACTTGAGATTTCTTTGTCCTCAAGCAAATGTGCTTTTATCCCAATCAAAAATAAAAGTTATACGGCATGTATGATGAGTGTGTAAATACTCATCATTTTTACCTAATCTGAACTGCCAAAACATCCAAAAACACCCAATAATGCATCAAAATAGTGAAAATATCCCAAGGTTGTGTTTTATATGTTTTAGATGCAAAATGTTTGAAAACAAATAAAAAAACGAACAAAGTTTGCACAATTGGCAGTTTCAGTCCCTCAACTTTCAAAACTTGTCAAATCTAGTCCCTAAGCATAAATTTTAAAAGAAAAGTCAACCAAAGTCCTTTAGAAATCACAAGTTGTCATAATTAGTCCTTTGATGAAAAGTTTCAAAAGTTTACAAGTTTAGTCCCTGAACTTTGCAAAAGTGTCAAAAATAGCCCCTGGGATTAAAATCTTTTGGAAAATAACAATTATGGTCCTTGTATTAGGAAACATTGGCAAAAATAGTTCTTGGGTGAAAAGTTTGGTGAAATTACATAAATGGTCCCTCAAGTTTCAAAGTTGGCAGAAAAGGTCCCTGAAAATCTCAAAAGTGGAAAAAGTCAACAAAGGACCTTGTACTATTCACAATTGGCAAGAAATCACCCTTGAAGATACTTTGGAGAGTTGACAAATTCAGTCCCTAAAAAATCCAAAATTACACAATTGGTCCTTGGGCTTATATTTCTACAAAACCAAACGGATCCTTATTTAAAAACCAAGTCCAAAAACAAACCCAATAAACAAACACAACCCACCCTTTATAACCCTTTGGCCCTTTCCCTTTTGCTGGCCCAACTCCCACAGGCCCATTCCACCTTTTGTTATAATAAGCCCACAACCCACCCCTGTGGTCAAAAAGTCAAACAAACCACCCCCGTCTTCTTCCCTCCCCCACACCACTTGAGCCTGCCAATCCATCACTTCACCACCCCACCAGCTCCACCGCCCAATCCACTCACTTTCCCCCCAATTGCACCTAACAAAACAACCACAATTAATGCCACCACCCCCCCACAGGCCCCAATTGTATTAATTTATTTTGGCGCCAAATTCAGTTAAACGGCTAAGATGAGTTTAAGTGATCCAGTGATCTATATTCTAAGTGGGAAAGACTCAAAAGGCTTCCAGGAACCCTAAATGATGGCTATAAATAGAAGAAAAGCAAGGAGAAGAGAGTAGTAGTTTATTTTTAGAATGTTCATGTCGTTTTCATTAGTTATCAAAATTCCAGTGTAATTTTTAGTTTAAAAGTAATGTTTTAAGTATTTCCATTGTATCTTGAACTAATTTGAGTAATCAATTGAAGCTTTTGTTTTTGAATTCAGTTTGTGCTACTTTTTCACTCAAAATCTTAATTTTCATTTAATGTTATTATCTGTGCTTGTTATGGACTAATTAGGCAACATAAGCTCCCAGAAAGCTTTTACAAGCTTTTAGAAATCATAAAACTCAGTGTAGATTCAAAAACCAGAAAATACAAAAAAAATAGAATTAAATAGGTGAAAAATAAAAAATCAAGGAAGAAGAAGATCACAGCTGGAGCACTGTTTATATTGGATGGTGATATGTGTCTAAATACACATATATTGTATATTGTTAAACCCACAAAAACGACCAAAAACACACAAATGACGCTATAAATGTCATAAATATCATTGAAATGTGTTTTTATGTGATTCAGGTACAAAAAGATTGAAAACAAGTGAAAAGCATGCAAAGTTCACACAATTGTCATTTTCAGTCCCTGGAGTTTCATAAATTGGCAAAACTAGTCCTTGAAGGTTTTAAATGAATAAAAAGTCAACTTTAGTCCTTGGGAAATCAAACTTGTTCACAAATAGTCCCTGGATGAAAGTTTACACAAAATGGCAACTTTTACCCCTCAAGTTACAAAATTGGCAAAATTAGTCCCTGGGTATTCAAAAAATGGAAATTTTACAAATAATACCCTTGAACTATTCATAACTTACAATTTGGAACCTTTTGATAACTTTTGGAAAAATTACAATTTCACCCCTCAAACTTTGGTGAAATTACATAAATGGTCCCTTGGGTTTATAAAAATGGAATTTTACAACTTTGGTCCTTGTACTAATGTTATTTTGCAGGTTTGGTCCCTTGAATATAATTTGGAAACTTGTCACTTCAAACCATGAACTTTGTAGAAATTACAAGTTTAGTCCTTGTGATAATGGGCCTAAGTTACAACCGGATCCATACCTATTTATAACCCATAAACCAAACCAATCCAAAAACCCAAAAACACAAACACTGGCCCAACACTTCCAGCCCAATCCCTAACCCAATACCACCCTTAGTTATATACTGGGGTTTGACCCCAGTCAAACCCACTCCCCCTTCCCTCCTTTCTCCTTTCTTCCTCACACCAAACTGCAAAACCAAAACCACCCTCCACATGCCTGGTTTCACTTCCACCACATCAACCACTCCATTTTCCTGTCTCCTCCACCTCCACAAGTAACCAAGAAGCATTAATTGCTCAGAAAACCTCCAAGCAACCAAGAAGACTTTTGGCGCCAAAAGTAACTTTGAAGGCCAAGATCACTTCTGCTAAACCAACGGCCAAGATTAATGGTGGGATTTTCTCATAATCAAGTGGGGAACTCTGGTGTTACACAACCAATATATATAGTCCGAGGATAGCACCGGTAAATATGTATCCCCGGGTCGTTTCTCCCAACGAAGGCTAAGACTTGGTTCGTTGGTTCGTGTTCGTGATTCAAGAAATGAATCGTGTCGTGCAGGCTAAGGGAACCCTAAATTTCTACAAATAAGCACGTAAAAACAAATAAACACGGAAAAGCACGAAAAAACACGTAAAACACGGAAATTAAAACCTAAACGTAAAACGGGATCGAATCCTAAATTCCCGAGCTATTCTCGGGAAAAACTAAGTCAACTAGGGAAAACCTAAATTCTAAATTCCTAAGGGTTTAAAAACGTAAATTTAAACTTAACTTTTATTTTAAAACTTTTAATTTATTTAATATTACTTAAAATTACTTTTAATTACTAAGAATAAACTAAAATAGAAATTTAACTAAGAAAAATGGAAAAATAATTTTGAAAATTTTAAAATAACCTAAAAGTAATTTAAAAACTAGAAAATATATTTTTTTGGTTTTTTTTATATATTTATTATTAATTAAAACTAATTATTAATTATTATTAATTACTAAAAATAGAAAATAAATAGAAAATAAGGTGAAAAAGTAAAATTTATTTTTCTAAAATTATAAAATAACTAAAAAGTAATTTTAAAACAGAAAAAATATTTTTTTTGGATTTTTGTTTAATTTTTATTAATTAAAAGTAATTAAAAAGTACTTAAAAACTAAAATTAAATAAGAAAAATAGCAAAACAACTTGGAAAGTTCTGAAAATTTTATGGAAATTCTAAAATAAGTTAAGGAACCTAGGAAAAATAAGAAAAGCTAATTTGAAACCATAATAAGCTGTTTTGGGCAGATAAGCAGTTTAAATAAGGTCTTATTTATAAGCAAATCTCACCCAATAAGCACAAAAAGTTCACAGATGGTTCTAACAACTTAAATATGCTTAAAACAACTTAATATAACAGAAAGATTACACAGAATGATGCAATTTAGCCTTATGCAGTTTACAGAATTAGCAGCCTTAGGGTACTACTTTGAGCTTATTAATAAGCACCTAAATAAGCAGTGAAGTGAAGGGAAAGGGGGGCAAAAGGATCACTACCTAGGATACTATCTTAAAAACCTAAAAGCCCTAATTTATTACACCTAATTGACACTTAATTAAGCCCTACTTAAGTCCACTGTAGCTACTGTATTACTTAAGAACAATGTTTGGACAGATTTGGTGGATCAAATTTAAGTTAGTTTTTGTGATTGGAAATGCTTGAAATTGATTATAGGTAAGCTTTGCTAGGTAAACTAACCCCAAGAACAGTTTGAAACCTAATCAAAACCTAATGCTACACTAAATCACCCTAGAACAGACCTTGTTGACACACCTTTATTTTTTATTTTTTTTTTTAGCCAAAGTTGACTTTTTTATTGCACACCTAAGTTGACTAATGTGAAATTCAATTGCCTAAATCTACTTAACTATGTTTATTAATGATGTTTAAACCTAAAGTAGCTAAGTCCTAACACTATTGCTAAGAATAGAGTCCAAAACTTTTGACAGATTACACTATATGAATGCAGAATTAAGCTTTGAGTTAATTTTTGACTTTTTGCTTTTAACACTGCAATTTTAAGGTTGTTTCTGTCCTAATATCACCTAAGGAACATGAGTGAACTGAATTTGCAGCCTAAATACAACTAGAACTACAAAAACAACCTTCTACCAAACAACCCTTTAGAAATACTTATAACTACTAACTGCTAACCTAGGGTGCTACTAACTAATCTAATGATGCAGTCTTACTTCACTAATGATATGTATCTTTTTTAAACCTTATGAACCTTCAAGCAACAAGCAGAACTGAAAATGGCAGGTTGAGCTTAATATTGTAGTTTATGACAGATTAATAAACCGAAAGCAAACAGCTTAAATAGAGATGCAATTCACTTATCTAGAACATATTAACTACAAATAAGCAAAAATAAGCTACAAATAAACAAACTAGACAGAATTAAGATTAAGACAGAAAAAGCTAAACTAAGACTTACTTTTCTCACCCCCGACTAGTATGGAGGGCTTTCCAATGAGGCCTATCTTTGGATAGGCCAAGAACTTCCAGCTAGCTTCTTGACTTATCACTCCTAGCTCCCAAATAAGCTACTGCTTATTGGCTTATTATTGTTATATAATTTTTTTTTCTTTTTTTTTTATATTAATAAAGGAAACTATACAAAAGAGGATTTTAACTAATTTAAGAACTTTAACTTATCCAACTAAACTTGAGAAAACCAGAAAATAAGAGCTTTTATACGTAAAAGGAATTTAAGGTAATTAACTAACACTGATTATAGACACAGTAAAGTAAATTGTAAACGTTTTTATTAAACTGGANTATATATATATATATATATATATATATATATATATATATATATATATATATATATATATATATTTTATATAGATATAAGGAAAAGCAGTAAAAGGAAAACTAAATTAAACTAAGTATTTAGAAGAACTTTAAAGTAAATAAGCAATAAGTAAAATAAGCAGTGAATGAAATAAACAGTAAAGGAACAGAGCTTTTTAAAGAAACTTAATTTTATTAAACTACTGAAAACTGAGTACAAAAGCTTGATTACAAAGGATTTGAGATAGCTTAACAACACCTATTCTATGACTATATTTCTACCCAACACAACCATGACCAAGAGGGTCTATTTATAGCCTTTTTAAGGCGGTGGAATTGATGCCAGAAGCTTCATGAAGGCTTATCCAGTCCCTTGATCCTCATCCCACCTAGAAACTTCACGAATTTGATTGATGTGACATCCTCAATCCTGCGTGTGCTTGTTTATTGGTCCACGTGTGTATCCTGAATCTTCCTGACATTCCTTGACAGCTTCTAGAACCTCAATCATTAGGTAATAATTGGTGAATTGAAGTAATTTTGATTGTGGTAAAATTAGGGCACGGGGTAACAGTAGAAATCTGGGTTGAGGGGGTGAATTGGGGGGCGCGTTTTTTTATTTTTTAATTGTATTTTGATTTTATTTTGGGTCCGGGTATAAGGGTTAGTGGGAGTGGGCTGGAAAAAGGGTGTTGGGCCTTGGGTTTTGGTTTAAGTGGATTTGGTTTTGGATTAAAGGGTTAAGGTGTATTAGTTATAAGATTTTAAGTGTAAGGTAAATTTTAGGGGTTGAATTTGTAACTTCTGATTTTGTAAGGACCAATTGTGCCATCTTTGTAAACTTTATTCCAAGGACTGAATTTGAATACTTGAAGGACCTGAGTTGTCAACTCTTCAATTTTTATCATGAGGGACTAAAATTGACAACTTTGGAAAGATGGAGGACCATTCTTGTAATTTTATGAGAACTTCATCAAACTTTTGCAAGGGACTATTCTTGAAACTTTAGACCTTCCAGGGACTTGTTTTGTCATTTTGAGCTCAATTTCACTTTCCGGCTATAAATTATACTCTTTCCATTCTCGTGCTCGTTTTTCATGATTTTGTCTTGGTTTTTTGTCGTTTTCTCATATTTTCTTACCTGCACGTATAAAAACACAAAAACTATATTTGGCATTTATGGTCGGGTTTTTGGTCTTTTAGGTCTTAATTTGGTCAAGAAAAGGTATGTGTTTAAGCACATACCAAACTCATTGGGACTATAAAGAGAGGAGAAGGAAGAAGGAAAAGATTACCAATGGATTAGCCATGGTCACTAGATTACGTTTTTACTGCTTTCTTTATTTACATGTCATTTAAATGCTTTCAAGTGTTTGTTACACACTGACAATGTATAACAAAACCTTATTTACTGTTTAATTGCAATCTATCTTTTAATTTCAAGTTTTCTTATTCATACCCTTTAATTTCTTGTCATTTAAATTATTGTTGATCATAGTTGTTTAGTGGATTCTATTTAAAACTACATAAGCTTTGACAAAGCTTATACAAGCTTTTAGAACTCTTAAAATAGCTTTAATCATTAAAAACCAAAAATACCAAAAAGAATCAAGAAAAACAATGAAAATTAAATATCAGTGCATAATGAAGAAGAAGCTTGGATCAGAATTGATTGTGGATTGATTGGGTATTAGAAGCTTGTTAGGAAGCTAATAGGCATAATCTAAACCCTTGGTTCACTGGTCTCACTTGATTTCCATTTTGTAAGCTTTTTATCCATTTTGGCAATTTACTGTTCTAGTCATTTTCCTGCTTAGATTTCTATGTTTTTATGTTTATGTGTTATTGTTTAGTTAATTTATTGCTTAATATCAATAGCTTGTTTGTTAATTTATGAAGTTGCTTCAAATTTCATTTTCACTGTGAAAATTGTAATTTGGTGATTCTTGTGTAATTGTTGTTATAATTATTGCTTATTTGTTCTTTTGTTCTTATTATATGATAATATGAAGTTTGGATTCATTTTCATGGTCTTAATAAGTGTTATACTTTGAAAATCCAAAAATCAGCTTGTTAAAGGTGTGTTTGGAATTGCTGAATTTTTTGTGATTAACTGAGTCTAGGTTGTTATTGATGGTTGCTATATGGTACACTGAGTTCCTTAAGGTCAGACAAACCTTTAAGTCTATTGTTTACTTATATAAAAGTCAAAATTAACATCTTGGATCACTTACTTGATCACTGTTGGAATTTACAAGCTCCTACTCATCATATTAGTGTAAAAGTAGTTTATCTAGCTTATTTTCATGTTCTAATAGCTTAATTTAACATGTTCAGTCTATAGATTAGGTTTAAAATTCGTTTAAGTCAACTTATATGTTCAAAGTAAAAGTCAAAATTTCTTGATAAAAAGTTTTTGAATTAAATTGACAATTTTATTCTGAGCTATTTATTGAGTATTAAGACTTATGCTTCTAGGGTTTTAATCTTTTGTTGCTAGTCTTGCTTAGTGTATTTTTGTTAATTTTTGTTTTGCATGTTTAATAGCTTATTTTTGTGCTTTTTCTAGGCTAATTTTGCCCTGTCTCACAGCTTCAAGTCCAAAATCACAAGCTTGTAGCTTGTTGACTTTTGGACTTCTGGTTGTGATTGTTGTTATTGTTATAAGCCCTAGTGGCCTTTTGTTTATTTTTGTGCTTGTCTTTTAATTCTTAGCTTGTTTAGATTGCTTATTATCCCCATCTTTTTTGTTACAAACAACTCACCACACAGTAGCAAACTGTGTGATTGAGAGATTTTCCCAAGCTTCTAATTAGCTCCTCACTGAGCTTGAGGTTGTAAGATTTGGTTTTTCACAAGACCAAGCCACCAATCTCAATGGCTCAGTGTTTGTGTAGCTATTATTAGCTTAATTTGATAAGTTATTTTGAGCTTATTGTTTGCATAAATTTCTCACTTCACTGTGTACACAGTGAAGTTGAGCCACATTTCAGAAGCTCCTAAAAAGCTCAATAGTGATCAAGAGCTTGTGTGTTTTAGCTTTTTGTGAAGCTAATCCACTCAAATCTATGATCTTGTGCTTTAATTCACACTTGCAGCTCATTTGAATAGGCTGCAAGTGGCTTCTACTTGTCACCATGTTTCTGAGTATGCTGGTCACTCAGCATACTCAACCCAACTTCATAAGCTCTAAAAAAGCTATTCCTGTGGACTTAGTTTGTGTTGTTTGTTTCTTTAAGAAGCTCATCAACCAATCTCAAAGTTCTAATGCTCATTTCCCACTTTGCAGCTTATTAATAAGGGCTGCAATCAGCTTTTTGTGTGTCCTATTTTGACTATGTATCTGGAAATCCTTGCATACTCAGTCATTTGGTGGATTTTTCATAAGCTTCTCACAAGCTCACTAGTGGATCCCACTAGGTAAGCTTGGGCTTTTTGAAAAGCCAACCAGACCACCTTGCTATACCTATTGCTTATTTGCCCTCTTGAGCTTATTTCATAAGCTTATTTGGGGCTTATATTTGATTGCAGGGGTGTTTGGATTTGTGTTTAACTGTAATTGCTTATTGGCTTATCATGAGCTTATTGGTCAAATTCAGTGCACATGCTTGTTCAAACTTGTCAATAAAACTTGTACATATCATATTTTACTTTGGTTTCCAATGTAGAGCTTATACCAAGCTTTTACAAGCTTTCACTCAATTCCATCCAAGTCAAGCCTTTGGCTTGACTGTCTAAACCATAAGCTTGCATAGTGTGTATTTGGCCAATCCAGTGCACCAATCCTGTTTATATTTGTCCAATACACTTGTTTACATATTCCTTTTCCTTTCTTTTACTTTGTTAACCCTTTTTCAAGCTGTTTAGAGCTTATGACTTCACTGTGAGCATAAAAGCTCAACTGAATGAGTCATAAGCTCATAAACAGCTTATTTCTTGGTTTGTACAGTTCCATTTTCATTAAACATGTATAATATCTATGTATAATTAATCCAGAAAACAGAAAAGCCAAAAACATCACCTTTAAAGCTAAGTGATAGCTTCTATTTAGGAGCTTAATTGCTTAATTGCTTATTTTTGTAAATAACATATCATTTTTATAATTTTCATAGGTTCATTTATTTATTTAATAATTATGTACAAAGTTTCAGATTTTTGTTTATTCATTTACTATTTATAATAATTCAATAATCATTTTAGTAATTAAATAATAGTAAATAATTAATAATAAATGAAATAATTGTATAATAAATATATTTTCAGTTTCAGAAATTCTTTTATATTATTTTAGACTTTTCTAAATTTTTATTTTATTTTCTTAGGCTTTATTTTACATTTACTTATTTTTAGGTATTTATTTAATAGTTAATAATAGTTTCTAATTTATAATAATTACATAAATACTTGTATAAATCATTTTAATTCATAATTAATTTTCTTTTATTATTAGGATCACAAAAATATGATTTTTACATTTGTGGGAGTTATATTGATTATTTTTCACTTTTTAATTTGTACGTAGACGTTTATTTAAACGTAAACGTACACGTTTTAGGTTTTTAGGTTCTATTATCTTTTAAACTAAGTTTGTAATTATAAATAAATATTTTATTTTTCTTTAATTTGCATTTAAGCCGCTAAGGCATGCAAATTCTTCTTTAGTTATATTTGATGATTTGTATTTATACGTTTACGTTTATTTAAACCTAAACGTACGTTTGTAAATCCTTTTACATTTTAGGTTTCTGATTGCACGTTTCTACTGAAATAGCTGTGACAGAGCTATTACTATTCACATTCCTAGTGTTAGTCAGTCAGATTCCTGTTTTTCTATATTCAAATAACTTCAACATCACACACATTCGTTGTATTCAGATTATCACGCCTCATCAGGACATAATGACCCGAGGATATAATTTTATACTCTTTGGTAAACTTGCATTCTTCTCCCAGGCTGTTTGACTACTATGGTTGACCATTCACAAGTGGTTGACTAATAAAAGACATGTAGTTTGGGAGGAATCAGATGGCAGTGGGTTAGTGAACCTGTGGAGGTTCTATAGGAAGTGATTTGGGTCCTCGGTTCATGTTCTTAAGCTTGGAAGACATTGTAAGCTTTTTATCCAATTTATAATTTCACTGTTCTACTACTTGTGATTGTTTATATCTGTGTTCTTTATGCTTAATTAGTGTTAATTAGGGTAATTGCAACTTAAAATTAGGTGTTTGTTCCTTATTATCCTTTGTGATCACATTTCTAGTTTGGACTGCCATTTTAGCATAACTTGAGTATTTGAGTAATTGTAGTTATAATCTGTAGTTTTGTGCTTGAATTCACTTGTTTCATCATCATAAACCCTTGTGATACAGTTTCAATGGTGTAATCAGTGTTAGCCTTGAGAATCTCATTTCCACATTCATTAAGGTGTGTTTGGCTCAAGCTTGTTGACTGTGTTTTAGTCTGTGATTGTTGTTATTCTTGGTTCACACAGGTTCTCTGAGGTCATATTAGTTCATATCAAACATAAAAACCAAGGGTCTTTTGCAAAAAAAAGTCAAATCTCTCTTTTGATCCAATAATCTGTACACTGTCAAAAATTTGGAATCCATAATCACCAAATCCAAGTCAAAAGTTGTTAGTGTAACTTGTTTTAGTCTCAAAATAGCTTAACATATCATAATCAGTACCTAGGATCCAATTAAAGTTCGTAATAGTCAAACTAGAGTTCATTTACCAAAAGTCAAATCTCACAGTTAAATTTTTTTGAATTAACTTGGTAATTTTCCCTAGGCTTTGATATTAGGTTTTAGACTTTGAGCTTTTTAGGAATTAATATTTGGTTGCTAATCTCCATTAATATATTTTTACTTATTTTTATCTAATAAGTTAAACTGCTTATTCCATAGCTTTTTCTTAGTACTTTTTTGAAAATCTCCCCTGTACCCAGTGCGCATACCATCTTTGCACACTTGCACAGTGTTCATCAGTGGGCCCCATCCTTTGCTTATTAGCTTTTTAAAGACCTTATCCAGCTCACTCAATAGTTCAGAGCTTATTTTTGGGTTTGGCACCTTTGCCCCTAGCTTTTCTTGTCCTTTTAGTTGTCCACAAAACACTGAGTACACTGAGTACTCAGTGTTTCCACCCAACTTTACAAGCCAACCATTGGCTAATTTTTGAGCCATAAGCTCTGATTACTGGCTCATTTGGAAGCCCTCCTGGCAAGCTTTCCATATCCATTTTTGTTTTTTACCCCTGAGCTTATTTGTGAGCCCCACTTAGGCCTGCAGATTGCACAAAAAGGGTAGTTTTGTCTGTGAGATTGCATAATTGCTTATTTACCATTTAGTGCTTATTTTGTGTGCTTATTTAGTCCTATTGGTTTGATTTTTGTGCATCTAGACTGTTTACATTTAATTTAGCTTCTGTGATCATGAATGTAGCTTGTTCTTAGCTTTTGCATAATCCAAAAACCAAAAACACCATCTGTTGAGAAATTAAGCACTCACAGTGCTTATTTTTGAGTTTCATAAAAAGTGTTTTCATAAAAGTTGTTCATTTTCAGTGTTAGAAGAAGTTTCAAAAAGAAAAATCCAAAAAATCATCACTTTTACAAAAGTGATAGTTTCTATTTAATATAATTTAGATTTTTATTTTCCTTTTTAAATTTTAATTAAGTACTCACCTGTTTTTTTATTTTTCTTAAATTCCTAGTATCTTAAATTATTTGTATAAATTTTCTTAGAATTTTCCCTTTTCATTTAAGTATTTATTAGAATTAATAACAGTTTAATTAATAATTAGTTAATATTAGTAAATTAAATAGTTTTAATAATTTTTGTTAAACAGTAGTACCTTTTTATATTTTTCCTGAGTTCTAAATTAAATTTAGTACTTCTGGTAATTTTCCCATAATTTCTACTATTTATTTGTTAATTTTTAGATTTAATTTTATTTAAAACAGTTTTAATTAAAAAACCAAAAAGAAAATAGTTTAAGTGTTTAAATTTAATCTCAGGTCTATTTTTATAATTTTCCTAGCTTTTTAATATTATTTAGATTCTGTAAAAATTGGATTTGTCATTTTCTCTTTTCATTTTCTATTTTTCTTATTTTATCTAATTTAAATAACCTTTATGTAATAGTTTAGTAATTAATTAATAAAAGATCCACAAAAAGACAAAAATATTTATTTTCAATTTTTATATTTCTTTTAAGTCATTTTAGATTTTTAGAAATTAATTTTGCAATTTTCTAAGTTAAATTTGTAATCTTTATCATTTTTAGTTTAACTTTAATTAGTTTAAATTAACTTTTTAAATAGTTTTATTAAATAATTAATATTTAAATAATAAAATAATCAAAAAAATAATTTTCTTTTTAATTTAATTTTCTTTTAAATTTAACTTTGTAAAAGTTTCATTTTTACCCCTGTAGTTTGTAATTGTTCATATTTAACCTTTTTCCATTTACTTGATTAGTCTGTCTGTATTAGGTTTTCCCAAAGCCTAATTCTGTTTCCCTGTAGTGTAGAATTTTGTTATTTATCATTTCCATTAGTGTAATCAACTCCAAATAATCATTCTTAATCTGGTTACTATTCCCAATCACTCATTCCAGAAACGTTTTCAAAAATACAATTTCAATCTCGTCGGGATATAACGACCCGGGAATACATTGTGCTTACACCGGATCATAAATTTATCACTTTATCCCTCATTTGACTTAGTTGACCACTCCCGGTTGACTGGTTAGTTTGGGAGAAGTCAATGTAGCATTAAAGATAGTTTATAGCACAACCCGTTGACAATACACTTTTAACGGTCATCAAGCACGAAACATATATAGTGGCACCTCACATAATAAGTGTTTGGATACTTACAATCTCTCGGGTGTATATGATGATATATATAACATATGGCACTCACTTACCATGGCATAGTGCATAGGTTATCATAGGCTTGATAAATGATCAAACCTTCACCGCTTTGGCGTAAGCACCTAGAATTTACTATCAAAGAGGTACTAATACCTAACGGGTCCACTCCATGAGACTTTTCAAGAGTTGTAAAACGATCTTCACAGATTTGGAGGTTGTTGGTACCTACCATTTTGTGACAGGTACCTACAGATGAAGCCGCTCCAGATACACCACCACCATATACATAAGCAACTAAACATCTTCAACTCCACATACTCTTACTCATATGACTCATCCTCATCAAGCTTAAATCAAAGAAAATCAAGACAAAGTACATCAAAGTAAAGAAAGTCAAGAACATGTCAAGATGGAGTTCAAAGAAGAAATGAGAAAAGACATAAGACTAAATACCAAAGACTAAAAATAAAAGGTATAAGTACGTGGGAGAAGGCGTAAGGACGACACTTGGAGATGTTGATCAAAGCAAAGAAAGGAAAGAGATTTCACTAAAGATAAATCATGAATGAAACAAAGAATCAAGCAAGTCTACCAGACAAACAAGGTTCGTGCTTAAGTATCAAGAACTAAAAATTCTGAAGATTCAAGAGCTAAGAAATGAAGAAAGAGTTTTTGATAAATGACCACCCCTTAGGGGGAGATTGTTTGCATTAGAAGTGTTGGTCATTTATTGTTAAACGAACCTTGTATGAATGTATTATCTTGTATTAAACTAGTTAAGGGCTAATGGACTTAGGTTAGACATATAAGACCATGCAATAAGATAAGTCCACCAAGCCTTTCCAATGGCCCATGTCCACTCTCTTGTAACTTCATATGCATGTCCCTTAGTGTGTATGTGTGTGCTTCTCCTTATAATTTCACCAACTTTTTTCTTCTCTCTAACTCTCTCTTCCTACTTTCTTCCTCTCTCTAGTTCTTCCTCTTCCTCTCTCTAAAACTCAGTCTATTATTCTTATGTGCGATTTTAGGGTTCATTTACTCCATTAATTTGTACATTTTTTTGTATTTTATCTCTGTTATAGCTTAAAATCCTTCCTATTTAGTTTTGGTCGTAAGCGAGATAACTGGCAGGTGAGATGGCGCGGGAGGGGGGGGTATGGTGGCGGGATGATGGCGGCGCCAAAACCATCCACGTCGGACTTGGAATGGGTTTGAGCCACGATACGTTCCTCTCTAACATGTGAAGACCAATTTAACAAAATCTAATAGCCCAAGTAACCCAGTTACCCAAAACGACATAGCAAAAACTACAAAATGCCACCCAACATGCGAAAACGATGATGTTTAATATGCTTGCCACCCAAAACGATGTCGTCCGCATGCCTAATGTATAATAAAGTAATGATACCATATTTACCTTCTAAAAAATGCATCTACGCACTCTATTATATAACACAACATTTGTTACAAATTTTTTCAATTACACTTTGATTATTTATGTTGTATGCAAACACTTTTCATTGAACACTTAACAAGAATATCGCAACTATAATTGTTTGTCGTTATAAAATCTCTTTGTTATATACGGGTACTCGCCTATGTGCATATCGTTAATGGTAATAATAAGAGTATATGTACTATCATAACATCTATGTATAAACTGTAACCATGTTTTAAACTCTTTGTACATAACAATACTTGATACAAGAACTTGGTAAGTACTTTGCATGTGTATAAGAGGCCAGGGAATCGTAACGCAAAACTTGTATCATTGCCTACATGGCACTAAAATAACGCCGTTACCACGTTTAGCCCATTTCCTCCCCTCGTGCGTTGTGTTTGCGTTTTGGTTTACGTTGCTATGATAACTTGCGTTGTAACATTTTGGCCATGTTTACAAACCAACCCCCTATGTTTTACAACGGCTAGATTTATAAAAACACGAGAAGAAGGAGATGATGATAGCCGTGGTTAGAGTGGGACACGACCTCGGTACACGATCAACCTGAACCAGCTCTTGATCTACTTCGATCTATCTGTCTTTCTTGACTCAAACGTGGAAGGAGATGGCTGAGGTGGTGATAGTAGCTTCTTGGTGAGGCTGTGGTGTGGTGTGATGGTTGTCGATCGCCGGTGGAGAGAGCAAGGGAGAGAGAGAAAAGAAGTT
Source organism: Artemisia annua (assembly GCA_014162995.1). Classification (NCBI taxonomy): domain Eukaryota; kingdom Viridiplantae; phylum Streptophyta; class Magnoliopsida; order Asterales; family Asteraceae; genus Artemisia; species Artemisia annua. Next base: position 65,470 of record LBNU01012098.1, read on the forward strand.
ATATCTTCTTTCTTTTCTTTTTTGTGTTTGCTTAACTGAGAAGAGAACAGATATATAACTAGGTGGTTATCGGTTTAAAATAAGAGATAGACAATTTGATTTTGATGTGTTAGTTGATATTTGCTAATATTTAGTTTTATTAATAAAATGTTTGAATGTTTAATAAATGAATTTGTTGAGGGTAGAATTTGTAAATTTGTAAAAAATGGTGTTATTTGGTGTTATGAGTTCCTGGTGTTTTTGGTGTTATTTTATTTGGTGTTAAAATGATGTGGCGCTGATGTGGCGGTGGTGTTGATGTTATAACATGTTATCACTCCCTACGCTCTAAGTGAACATTTTTAGAGGGTTAACTTTTTTAAAGATGTGACGTGTGTGATGACAATATTGACGATTCAACAAATCAGTTCAAGTATGTTTTATTTAATTTCACAACATAACCTATAAATATAAGAAAATAGATAGCGCAACGAAATTTGACTCAGTAATCAATGATTCAATGAGTGGTGATCAAAGTGGTAGAGCATGCAACACTTATCATTTTTTGTACGCGTTTATATAACAAGTCGACAATCAAAACAATTTTGAATTCTATTTTAGGGCCCATTTGTAGGTTTAATGCATCACGTCTAATTTTTTGTAATGTTATCTTGACTTGTATGTGACACAACAAAAACACGACAAATGTTTTAGAGAACATGACAACTGAAAGTCTGAAAACATCTGTAATTTTCAATCGAAATTGTGAAAGTTGCTAACATTAAAAATGTTTAGAATGTGTCTAATCATTGCACGTGTTCGATCAATCTGTTTTGTGTCCAATAAAATACCAAACGGAACTCATAGGCTGAAGCAAATACCACATATATATTCTCATTGGGTATATCCGTTCAATTGTCTTAGAAACTTAGAATCAATATTGATCAATCGTATCATGAAAGATAAATTTGATTCGCTTTCATTTTCTGAACTTTCAATTTGTATAAATTTTAAATACGAAAGATGGAACTTTTGTGGCTTTTTTCTTCATTAGGAGCATATGATTCTAGCTTATCTCTTAGATATGTTATTCTACTTATTTAGAAGCAGGAAATCTTATGAGTTGTTTGTTTTAAGAACATTAAAAACGTTCTTTTTGTTCTTTTCTTGGAGAATGATTGTAACTTTTCCCCCTTTTTGTTATAAATGTCAGTTTTATTCAAATCACACAGAATATGATAAGCACTTACAACATAAATTTCATAAAATTTATAGTGTATGCTATAAGAATACCTTTATATCATAACATATATATGTGTAGTGATTACTCACTATATTCCTATTTCTTTTGGTTACAAAATATATATTCGTTTATCCACAATTTTGGATATTTCTATCTAGAAATCTTATAAAAGCCATGCCACTTTAATACTTTATGAATGAATTGTTTTTTCAACACGGTTCATCCAACCCAAAAGTTCAACAGTTTGACCTCATCCGATCCAAAGATGTAATGATTGGAAACAATAATATTCCTATCTTGAAGTTATTTGACAGTGTTCTTAATACAAAACATTGGTCGTTACATACATTATCATCAGGAAATTAAAGTTTCAATATGTATTTCATTTGAATAAAAATGGTGGGAATCGAAAATGTCGTTTAGTAACCCTTGTAACATTCTATCTTCATCTTCGTAACTTGCATCTCTAACGCGTCTTGCTAGCTTTTATATAAATCACCGTTCAAAAAGAAAACAATTGTCTTATGTTACGATGTTAAGTTTCTCTTACGCAAATAACATTTGACCCACATATTTGTTTTCATTTCAATGGAAGTTTATGAGTTTATAAGAACTAACCTATCAATCTTTTGTATTTATCTCATTAAAAATGAATCATGATTGAAGTAAAGAGTGCAAGTAACGGTTAGCCAAAAATATATACATCTTCTAGATGGTTACGATTTGTCTTAAGTGATTCTACTAATGATAGTTTTAGTCAATTGTCAAAAAATCAATCAAGATGGTATTTTTAGTTATCACAATGTAGCAGTCAATATCATTCAATTCATCTTTGGTTCTTTAAGCATTCGTCTCTGTTTGTGCTCTCGTTTTCATAATCAAATGTCAACGAGAAAGTTAGTTAAGATTATCTTTTGTTCTAATCTTGCTAGTGAATTTGACCATGACAAGTTTCTGTCAATGATGGTTGCGGAAAAGAATTGTCCTTTTAGCATTCATAATTAGTCACGTTAGCAGTTCTTTCGAGAATCTAACGCAGGACGTGAAAGCAAATTTTGATAAACTATAATCAAAGGGTAACTATAATCCAAGGAAAAGAGGATAAATCCTCAAAAGAATATAATAACCCTAATAAAGAAGCAGTTTATTAATTAATAAAAAAAGTCCAAAGATTAAAAGTTACAAAAATCTTAGCTTTATATTTATAGAGAGAATTTATTTTAGAAAAAACAACTAGATAAATTAAATAACAACATTAAAAATAAAAATAAAAAAAATTATCCTAAATAAATTGAATACTAAAATCGGATATGTTGCAAACCCTTAAAATGCGGCGCATCTAACTGACAGAAAGTTGGGAGTGTTTGTTGCACAAATGTAGCGTATCAAGAGTGATGCGGCGCATTTGGCCGTTATCCATCTTGGTCTTCTTTGTGTGAGCTCATGGCTCTTTGTCATGCTCCTTATCCACATCATTTTACCTCACTTAAAAAGATTTCGACCTGAGTTCTCATGTATAGTTGTTTTGCTCATAAGGTGGATACTCAACTTTTTACTAGCATATTTAATCTCCACTCGCTTTCCATAATTCTACAAGTCAACACACAAATCTGATCTTTGATTAATTAGTCGCAAATAATCTTCCCTTTTCAAATTATTGGGGCAGTAGTCTTCATTGATGAATTGTTGTAAACTTTTGGAACCAACAACTCTTTTTCTATCTTCTTCTTACTCATTAGTATGATTTCCATTGGCTTCTCAAACTCAGCATGCAAATTTAAACCACAATCATCATTACAAACCTTGAAATCCTTGACGCATTCAGAATCCATGCTTAGTTCATAATCAAAATTCTCCACGTCTTCATCATCATTAAAACCCACAACCTGAAATTTTTGGATTTTCTCAACGTGTTATTCAACAATCTCGGTCTTCAACATCTTTTCTTCTATCGTAACCTGGGCCATTGGTACATGTACTTGCTGTTCGGATGGAATTATCGCAATGCTCTTTCTTTCCCATAAGAAAAGGTAAATATTACGCTTTCATTCACAAAAACCTTGAACTTCATATCGCATGATTAACCGAATTTTGATAAACCTTAATATGAGGGTAACTCTAATCCAAGAGAATGAGGATAAAACCTCAAAAGAGCATAAAAACCCTAATAAAGATGCAACAAAGATTTAAAAATAAATAAATAATAAAAAATCCTAAACCCTATACTTATAAGGGAAAGTTAAGAAAGACAACAGATTAAAATAAATAACAAAACTAACATAAACAAACTTCCCTAAATAAGCAAAATACTAAAAATTTGGATATGATGCGAACCCCTCCGAAGCGGTGAGTACAAAGGGATGCAACGCATCCACTCAACAACAGAAAGTTGGGGGTGTTTGTTGCCCAACGTGGCGCATCAAGAGTGATGTGGTGCATTTGACCGTTATCCGTCTTGAGCTTCTTCGTGTGCTCTCGTGGTTCTTGCTCATGTTCCTTATCCCCATAGAATTCAAAGATAAAGCCTCGTACTTTTCGAACTTCCAAATATTTGTACCTTTAAATGTACGCATGTCTCGTGCTCGGTGTGTTCTTCTTTAAGATCGAGTATACACAATTCTTATCTTGGTATTTGATCAGAGCCAAGATAGTAAAAATTACTTATAACATATATGGAGTATGGATTTGGTGTTCAATTACTGGCTCGATCAATTATAAACGTAAGATAATTTGTTGTTCATCACAAGCTTTAGTTTGTTAAACCAATATCCGTAGAAGCGTTCTCTTATTCTACAATATTTATGATAAGATTTACATCTCATCAGTTATAAAGTTTGAGCAGACACCTAGTTGATAAATCTGTTAATTGTTTTCAACATATGAGAAATGTTATATAAAAGTAAAGCAATGATGATGACATTTTCTTTAAATGGGTCAATTCTCATTAGTTCATACTGTTCCCTCACACACATAAATACATAACCTACAAAGGTAATCAATGCAAGATGGGGTGTCATTTGGATGCAACCTTTGTTGTAAGAATTTAATCAGTTACTAATAAAAGGTTGTTAATAATCTTCTAAAGCGTCTACAGTCTACACTATTATGATTCGCTTGAGAGCATATCAAACTTCACATGTATATGAAAAGATATATGCTATCACTTGTGTGAATCAGTGAATGTATGTGTATATATTTCTTCAATGGGGTTTGTACGATGGTCCATAGTTAAATGAAACAATAATAAGGTGTGCATGCATGTATAATGGTCTCGGCGACCGTTAGCTTAGAACATCACAGATTAAACGTATTAGATGCTTTGTCAAACAAATTTTCATGTCATCTCTTATATATATAGCGTATAGTTCTCGTTGTACGTTTGACTATTTTGTTAGATTATAGATCACTAATGAAATGCGCCTTAAACTTGTTACACCCCCTTTAATATGATCAACGAGTAGTTAAATTTTAAGCTTATATATAAGAGAATATATATTATATTTATTCGTGTTGAATATGAAAATGAAACAAATGAATTCCAAACGTGAAACTTGATAGTAGTCTTATAGTGAAAGGTTGTTTGTCGTTTTAAAAGATATATAACTTTATGATAAGGCATTAATCGTGTCCTGTATCTCATGTATATCTCAAGTGTTTAATTTTGACTAGCTCCCGATCGAACCTGGACCAGAAATTGTTGCACATGAGCAATTGTCAACATCGCTTACCAACATGAAGAATGATCCGCTCCTATTGTTGGTTTAGCACGTAAGTTTCTCACTGTAACATTCAACAAAACTCCATATGGATAAACAGCAAACACATTAGCATTTTCACGTAACAAAGTGTCCGGTCAACTTCTGTTTTTGATTTGATAATCATTGTAATCGTGTCCATGTTTGCAAAATGTTTACGAATTGGTTGGACTCCGGATATCCGAAGAAGATCGACTTGACACATCAATGTCACAAAAATGTTATCAAAATATTAGGGAAGTGATATGTACACCACTAAAAGTGGTGTGCACACAACTAAATTACACTGATGATACATCAGTGTAATTTAGTTGTGTGCACATCACTTTTAGTGGTGTACATATCATCTCCCAAATATTAGGCTAGTTAGGACATAAAACTAACCAAACGTTTTATAACCTTGCCAACGGAAACAAAGTTTAATGCTCATTTAGTATGATAACAAATTTAAACAAATTAAAAGTCTTTTTCGTTTATTTACGTCTTTGAAATCATTTAGGTTTCGTTTGTCTCCTTTTGCACATATCTACTGTTTTTTGTTGAATGTTATAAGCAAAATAAATTATCTTTAGTAAAATAATTATGTTAGGTATATGAAACTTTGTAGATATTATATTTTATTAATGAGATATTTATAGATTACAAAGGAATCTTAACGTACTAAAGCTCACAGACAGGCTCGAACCTATTAGCATATCTATTATCTAATACTCTCCTGAAATTCAAGCGGTGAAATCGCGAAAGCTCGGATTGGATTTGAAAACTTATAAAATATTAAAGCAATAATAAATTGCTGATGAAGACATCCGTCAGCAAGCATAAATAGATCTTTAAACAGAAGCGACAAATTTTCAAATTGCAGCAGTGAGAGCAAGACAAGCAAAGCAAAAACAAATAAGCAAGATTTTTTTTCTCCTTTTGAGGCAGCAAGTTGCAACAGCGCGTAGCGGTGCATCGGGAGGCTGACAATGATGATGTTGGTTGGGTTTTTTGCAAAATTGGAAAATGAATAGAATGGTGCTAACTGCGTCAGTTAACTCCAAAAGGTATAAAAGTTATGGCAAAACCAGTATGCAACTAGGGTTCTGTCAGAAATTTTGCATTTTTTTTCTAAGAAAAGGAATAACGGCGGCAAGAGGGTTTGACGAATGGCCTAAAGGAAGCGACTCAAAGTAGCTACTAGGTCCGAGGATCAGACTCGTTCCCATAAAAAAACTCTTTCCATTTTTATCTAGCTCTTTTGCGGCTCTAATCAGGTCTAGTTTAAATAACTTACGTAAAATACAACAAGCATTTGCATCATTGTATGCTTTATTATTGACTTGTTTTAGTCGCTGATTTTTGTATTACAACGTGTTAAACTTGATGGTTCTTTTATTTTTTAATTTCTAAAATCAAAAATGGACAAGTGCATTTCACTGATGGGCGATCGTGACTGAACAAAGCAATAGTATAATGGTGTCGTGTGGACCGATATGTGACGTAGTGAATAATATCCAATTCCAGGCGTGCACGTGGCTTGACTTGGAGGTTCATGATCCACATTTAGTGCTAGTTCAACTTTTTTATTATTATTATTTTTTTTTATTTCAGTAATGCTAAATATACAAAAAAAAAAAAAAAAAAAAAAAAAAAAAAAAAAAAAAAAAAAAAAAAAAAAAAAAAAAAAAAAAAAAAAAAAAAAAAAAAAAAAAAAAAAAAATTATATTATATTGATAGGTAATTAAATGTGAAAAAAATAAAAAGATAAAATAAAATAAAATAAAATAATGATGCAATATAATTGAATCATAACATTTGGCAAGTCATTCTATAATATATATCATTTTATAAACTTCTTTTTATAAACTATTAGTAAATGTAGGTTTTTTTATTATTCTTTTAACGGGCAATGTCATCATGAACGTGTTGATCCCAAATGGATAGGATCCTCATAATCTAAATAAAATAATGATTTAGCCCCAACAATTAACAGCGCACCGAATTTGACACATACCATCCCACCAATTTTGGTAAATATCTAGCCGGGTTTACCTTTTTAAGGTTTTGCTAACCATAACCATATGAGTTGTGTCTAAACTTTCCTTAATTAACAAACACATTTCATGTTTAACAACATTTTTAAGGTTTTGCTAACCATAACCATATTAAGACCGGCTGACATTTTGATGTTTGGATGGGTTGGAGGGAAACATGCTTGTGTGGATCTGACCGGGGTTTCTCTTCTCGTGAGGTTGAGTAGTCGGGGTTTTACAGCTGGGCATGCCGCTTTGAAAGCCGCCTCGTGCAAAGTGACAAAACATGAGAAAGCATGCATTGAAAGTCAACACGTGTTTATTCCTTTCGCGTTTGATACATTTGGTTTCCTTGCACCTGAGGCGGTGGAACTACTCAACAGAGTCTAACGAGTTATGAACAATAATGTTATGACACATAGATCCACGGATGTAGTTTTCAAAAGAGTTAGCTTTGCAATCCAGAAAGGGCGAGCGGCGCAGCTTGTTGCTCGTTTGCCTTCAACCACTATGTAAATTCTACAAATCACTAAAAACAGAGCAAAGAAAATGAAAAATTGTTCCTTTATTNAAAAGTTTATTTTACACAAATAATAAGACTTAAAAACAACCCTGTCGATTGTAGTTAGCAAAACCCTATATTTTAAACTTATATTTGAACCATAGCTAATTGGTTGGCGGTTACACACGTGATATTTTTACAAGGTGTTTAATATTCAAACTTTACTAAGTACATATGGTTGGAATTTGAGCGTGTATGAGGGGTAATAATATATATCAGAACTAGTTATAATACCCGTGCACGCACGGGGTTTTTCCAAAAAAATTAATTATATGGTATTATCGTTTAAAAACAGAAAATCTTATGTATATTTTAAAAAGTTAGAGCATCAACATGTGTGAAAGTAAAAAAAATTGTTAGCAGAAATTGTAAATATAACCGTGGCATCGACCTTGTATTGGATTCTTGAGCGTGTCTCCTTATAATGTTATTGGGTCAAATGTTCTTTGATCACATGGGTTTACACATAAATCAAATTTATTTTAAAATTTTTGTTTAGTATATGGACATATAAGAATTTAAACGTAAATATTGTGATATAAGTATAACTAATAAGTATTCATGAGTTTTTCATTATGTATTAATATCAATTAATATTTTGTAAAATATTTATTAGATGAAAGATTTAATTTTGTTTAGCTGACATAGATGTTAATGTTGAGTGTTGATAGCAAATAATGAGTGTTGATGAAGTTTAATAGCAAATAATGAGTGTTGATGAAGTTAAAATATACCCTGTAAAGTTTTTTAAAAATGTTTTTTCCGGATATCCGTATATAAACTTTAAATAATAATTACATGAGTCGTTATAAGTACAATCGCGTATATTTATTTTCATATCACAGTAACTCGTACTTACCATTTGATATTTATATTACCGTTAATAATAATTTAACTGTATTTAATATTCAAACCCGTGTACTTATAGATTAAACATTTAAATAGGATAACATGAGTTCTTATTTATATCTAACGTACATAGTAAAAAGATATTTTAAAAGAGGAAAGTTTAAAATTAATATTTATTTTAAAATTATTTAACGTATATTAAAACTAATTCGTACATTTCTAAACTTTTGTAAGTTTAATGGATGGAAATCTCAAACCAATACTAAGTTCATATTATAAAGTGTAGGGGTATAAAGTGTAAGGGGTTATTTGTTTATTATCTAAAGTTATTATCAAAAAACATGGAAATTTATAATTTTACACTTAACTCCATATAATATATTTAAAATTAAAAATTCAACCACTAATGTTTTATTAATTACCTCCACCTTTTTTAAGTTTTTATTTTCATAAATTTGACACCTATATTTTTATGTGTTTTTTTTCCTTAATCAAATTCTCCACCAAATTTATTAAAGTTTGACCAAAATCAATTCAATTTTGACTTTTTATTGGCCAATCATATTGCTCGATTTCGCCTATGTGTCAAAATCGAGCATTCCTATTGGTCCAATTTTTTTTCCACTAACATTGTTTTGTCAAAAAAACTCCGAAATGATGTAATTCTTTTATTATATAAAAGATTTACAAAGTTTTAAGGTTTTGTACTGTGTAGAATGTTCGAAAACTAAAAAGCTTCTATGTAATGCTTAACGCACTATTTCTTTCGTATGAAGTTATGAACTACTAAGTGTTGATAAAAATCTAAGAATGGTGGGCGCCTATAAAAGGAAAAGTTTTTGGGGTGGTCAAAATGTTTCTTCTTTCTTTAAGTCGGTATAGACCATAGTTGACGTCTTTTTTAACTAAATTATGTTTTGATTATATTTTCGTTATTGTCAACACATCTTTATATAAGTTGTGGGTTGCTCACTTATCCTAATAAATACCTACCTGTAAAGATCAATACATTCACACTTAACAATAGCCATCATGTATACATTCACGCTTAACTAGCCATCATATATTTGTAGGTGAGGCTGGGTGTAGTCGTGACTAGGGTCGGCAATTTTTGACCAAAAATGAAACCTGAACTGAAACTGACATGAAAAATTAGCAGGCTTGGGTTGAGTCTAAATAGATTTTGGGTTGAGTTTGGATCAACCCATCTAACCAGTTTATTAAACAGGTCTGGTTAGGGTTAGGAGTAAATTAAGCAGATCGAATCGTCAATCAGTTTTAAGATTTTTTTAATTAAATTAAAAATTATTTATATTTATTATACGGGTTTAATAGGTTAAACAGGTTGACCCGCAAACCCATTTAACCTGTTTAACTCATGTAATGTGTCAACTTTTGTATATAAAATGGGTTAAATGGGTCAACCCGAAACCCATTTAACCTATTCAACCCGTGTAACCTATTTAACCGCCAACACAAGTATATATACGGGTTAAATGGGCCAACTTAGGGTTATCACGTTATGCATAAACTGGTTAGTGTTGAAATAGCTGACCCGATGATTTAAATGGGTCAGGTTCGGGTTAGGGTGTTTCGGCCCGCCAACCTGTCAACCCGAACTTGCTAACCCGAACCCGACCCGAATTGCCACCGACCATTAAGAGACTGATATCTCTACTACCATATCAACTTTCTCTTTTCAGAACAACTTAATGTAACAAGAGACCGGGGACAAAAAAAAATACCACAAAAAATGTTTGAAAAACCAAATACAAACGTACAACACAAGTCGGTCGCAAAAGCAACCAACTTTTGGAGGATCGACCGATTGAGAGACCGACCATTACACGTGGTCTTAATGTAGGTTTTGAGAGATACTTCGTATAGTTCGGTGTAAATAAGCTAGGATTAAATAATTAGACATGATAATTCTATTTTTTTATTTTTTCAGATAGTGATTATACAGGTTTATTCTGTTTGAGGTTGCATGTATGACATCAAACGTCGTTTGGTGATTTTTATCATATTCTAATTATTTAACGAAGTACAATTATTCAAAACGTAAGATTTGTAATTCGAAAATGATATTGAGAGTGATTTGTGCTGCTGTAATATTTGAAGAGATTTGCCAGGGCCGTCCCATGAATTTATGAAATTTTTGAGGGCCCTGGACGAAATTAAATAATGAGGCCCTTCGATAAAGAATGCTATATATAGAATGTCACCATTTATAAGATATAATGCAATTAGTTAGCTAAACGTTCTAACATATTCCTCATTTAAGATATTTTCTCATCTAAATACATTTTTCTTTATGAAACATATGCATACACATGCATATAATTATTAATGGGACAAATTTTGAGGCCCTTAAAAATTTTGGGGCCCTATGCGGTCGCTCACCTTGCACACCCTCAAAGCCGGCCCTGAGATTTGCTAACAATCACCTTATAACTTTTGTTTAAAGATTTTAATTAACAATGTTTTCAAAGATTTGTTAATTAACAATGTTTTCAAATAAAATTGATCATGAAGTAAATGAATTTTAATAAGATATCTATCTATATCAAATCAAATGTGTTCATATTTAAAAATATTTTTAAATAAAGTAAGTTTAAACAAAATCAGGTTTTTGTTTTTGTTTTTATTTTTTATTATCTCATATTTAAACACTAACACAAGATTAATAACATAATCTTTTGGATACTCCTAACCGCCACTAGCCTTTGTATTACCTGCCAAATCTTCATTAACCAATTGTATTTCACCACGTCATCTGGGAACGAAAGAAACATGTATCCTTCTGGTTGTATTTCACCACGTCATCTGGAAACGAAAGAAACATGTATCCTTCTGGTTTCCATAAAGTTGATCATCCACTATGTTAACAATAATCACTATTATTAAATTAACAAGTTTAACGCAATATAGTGAATTATGACGTAAATTATTCACAATCTATGTTGGATACATTTTCAGGTGTTGGCATATGCCTTCGATATGCTTCCATTATGGTAAAACATGATATAATTATTGATATTGTAACCAATGCGCTTCTGGTCTAGCGGTATGGAAGTTTTATCCTCCTAGACAAGGTTTTAAGTTCGAGTTTTGTTTAGGGCGATAGGGGTTTCCTTCCGCGTGCGTAAAAGAAAGGGTGTCATTGTCTTCTGGGCTGGACACAACCTGGTTGTGTAGGCTCGCTACGCTTTCTGGGTTAGGGGCCATGTAGCCACAATTATCGTCCCAAAAGAAATTATTGATATTGTAGATTTGTAGTCGAGATCATGCTCTTACTTTTATTTTTGATATGCTTCCATTATGGTAAAACATGATATAATTATTGATATTGTAGTCGAGATCATGCTCTTACTTTTATATGGATTAAGAATAAGATTAAATTCGTTAATGCAACTTTCATAGACTGATATTGTTCTCAAAAATAGGTGTCTTAAGTCTCTAATACTTAGCTTTCCACGATATTCGTTTGTTGGCTCGTGGGTTTTTAACATGGGCGAAGCTATGTGGTGATCAAGAGAGGTTGTACGTGGACCTCTCACAATTTTTTTTTTTTTTTTTTTTTTTTTTTTTTTTTTTTTTTTTTAAAGCTAAAATAAATATTACACTTTGGGCCTCTTATATTACTAGAATTATATGTGTAGCCCTCTTGCAAAAGATTATCAAGCTCCATCACGGGTATTTAACCTATGTTTTCCCACTTGTAGTTTAAGAAAACACGAGTTATGATATATTGTAAATGACTTAGTTACTTTGTTGACATCAATAATTGTGAATTGTCAGAATGACATATTTAAATATTAAACTAACATTATTATCTATATTATATAGAAAGGAGGTAGGATCAAATGAGAAATATAATTAAGATGAGAAGAATGAGAAGAAACAACAACCACAAATATTAGATGCACCTATAAAAATAGATGCATCTCCCTATTATTTCTCTTTACTTATTTAAAATATGTGGCTACAATTTCTTCTCACTCTTCTCATTTCAATAAATCTTCTCACTAGATCCACACTCTATAGAAAGAGAAAAAAAATTACTTCAAACTTAAAAACATTTGTTATCTTTAAAATATATTTTTAATGCTTATGTTTAATGTTTGATTATAGTAGCATCTACAAGATAACTAGCATTCAATAACCATATTTATTTGAATTCAACATATAATTTACCTATTATAACTAGGGATTTGTTAAACAATATTCACTCGACAAGCTTACAGTAACAACTAATATTAATATAAAAGAAACTTGGACTTTGTTAAATTAAAATGACATATATTTAAGTTATTTTTTATGTTTAATTATTGTGCATTAAATATATAACTACTTTAAATATAGAAAAAACATATTACTTAATGTGCATTAAGTATTATTGAATGGACATTGTTTAACAAATCCCTCGTAACTATGTGTAGCACAACTATTTCAATCATTCATCATTAACAAAACAAGATGAAAACAAAACTGTAGTAGAAGATGAATAAGATGAATGCTTCATGTAATGATGATAACGTTGTTGCAGAGTCTATTGGCCAAGATGATGTTAATGTAAGTACAATATTTCTGTTATTGCGTTTTTCAGTTATATACCAGTCGCTTAATAATTTATTTTTATATTTTATATTTTAGGTTAAATCTTAATTTCAATCTCAGTTTCAATACCTACTTCAATCCTAATTTGTTAAATTAGAATTCGGATGTCGTTATTTTATGGTGCATGGATAACTTACGTGAAACACTTAACTATAATATCGCAACTACAATTATACACCGTTAAAAAATTTTGTCGCTACGCACGGATATTCGTTTAGTTTACATTATCTTTCAATAAGTATTTCTCAACAAATGTCTTAACGATTATGTTTAACGTATTGAGAAAATGTCACAAGTGTTGTAGTTTGATAATAACCGTAACCACCAATTATAGTAAAAGTACCATATTTACGCACACAATCATTATAAAGCAACCATGATGGTGAGCCTCACCATAGTAGTTTGTTGTGATGATGAAACCACAATAATGAAAAACAGCATCCATAAGTAATGACACTGATATAGAATTAATGTTTATAACAGATGCATACATGATAGTTCATGCTCTTAAAAACTTACAAAACTGTTTTCGATTTATCAGTTTATGTATGTTCCTGATTGTAGTTTGTTGACATAGCCGTGGCAATGGGTTGTGATGGCGGGCACTATAGCGGATGATCTTTGGGGCTTTCAAGTTTTTAATTTTTCATATGCTTAGATTGTACCATGTCGATCTGTTTTTAATCTAGATGTAAGTTATAGGAAATGTTGTGAAAACCGTTAGGCGCTAGTCACACAGTCGACCACCTTCGAGCCAGGATCTGGCTTAGCGGGAAGCGAGACCTAAGCGGATTATTATTATTATTATTATTATTATTATTATTATTATTATTATTATTATTATTATTATTATTATTATTATTATTATTATATAAATTTTGCATAGTTTCTATATTTGTATTAATGTCTTTAAATTTTTTAGTTATATATATTTTATGAAACTTACATTATGTGTGATTTTAATTATGTTTTGACCAATTTTAATTAAACGCCACTAAGTTATTTTTTGAGTATATAAGCTATCTATTAGGGTAAAAACAAAATAAGTTATTAGGTTTACATCAAATTAATAACATGAGCACCTGTCCGCCTTTCTTCACACCCCCTTTTTCACCAATTTATTTTTGCAACTGTTCCACCGGAAATTAAACACACACAAGAAAATCGGATGACCAAAAATTGGCCTGTTTGTTGACCGACATTGACCTAGTCGACAAATTTGGCCGATTTGGCCCGGCCTGCCTAATCGGAAAGTTGACCGTCTTTCGGCTTGGCAGATTTGTTGGGTGATTCGACGACCGTCGCAACGATATATGCCTTATTAGCATCTAGGTCACTTTTCACAACACTGATTATACTTAGGGATGTCTTCCACAAATTATCACGTCCTTAGTATATCGAAGGACTACATGTCTACATAGTACATCCCAAACATTTCTAAGGTGAATTGAAGTAAGTGACTTGAATGTGCAAGTGCAAGAGTTGACGTTGCACTTACTAAATTGAAACTACAATAAGCCAATAACACTCTTACATTATTACCTGGCTTGTCTTAAAATCATTTCGAACTACTTAAGTTAGCAATTCAAGATTGTATAACTCTACAAAGCCTCCACAATAACATTTCCCACGTGGCATAATTCCATTAGTACCATCACACAAGTAGGCCCCACACTTCCACTCAAACACCAATATATAAAGCCACTCTATTACAACATATGTTCTCCATCTCAACTCAAACTCCTTCTTAAAAACCGCCATATTCCACCGTTTTAAACCACCACAAAGGCATCGAAAAATATACACTCAAAAACCAACAAATGGGTACCGGAGAATACGAATACGAGAAACCGAACTACGAGAAACAGCCACATAAAGTTGCAATACCACCTCCACAACCATTTTTTAAGTCATTAGGGAATACGGTTAAGGAAACTTTTTTTCCTGATGACCCTCTTAGGCAATTTAAGAACCAAAAACCGGTGCGTAAATGCGTGCTAGGAGTTCAATATTTCTTTCCAATTTTCGACTGGGCGATTCGTTATAATTTGAGTTTCTTTAAGTCGGATGTTATTGCTGGTATTACTATTGCTAGTTTGGCTATTCCTCAAGGGATTAGTTACGCGAAACTTGCTAACCTACCGCCAATTCTCGGCTTGTGTAAGTTCCTACACTTTTTGTGTGTAGTTTTCGCCGTGTTCGTAATTGGTTACTTAAATGATATATATGCACAATAAGCGGTTCAGGGTAGTAAAATGCATTTTCTATATCTCAAAATGGTTTATTCTCTATAAAACAAGAGAAATGATATATCCTTCTACTAATTTTTCTGTTTATCCCCTTGCTATCACATGTTAATCGTCTAACGGTAAATTATAGGAGGATAAGTAGAAAGATGTGTACGAAGATATAACATTTCATATTAATTTTCATGGTTTTGGACTGCACATTTAAACTGCTTATTTCTCTACAAAAGATGGACAAAGAAATACTCCGTATAAAGTTTACACTTTGTTGTACTTTGCAGATTCGAGTTTTATTCCACCACTAGTCTATGCCATGATGGGAAGTTCAAAAGACTTAGCAGTCGGGACCGTAGCGGTTGCATCGTTACTAACAGGCTCCATGTTAAGCGCAGTCGTGGATCCTAAGGAAAACCCGACGTTATATTTACATTTAGCTTTCATGGCATGTTTCTTTGCAGGAGTACTTCAAGCCTCATTAGGAATCTTAAGGTTAATTAATTTGCATTACATAACACAACTAAGTACTAGAATTAAGTACCTCAGGATTGAGACCCTCTAAAGTTTGGATGAACATGACCGGTCATGTTTACTCACAGACAAAACAGCGGGACCAGTTAATCTTCTGTTTGTGAGAAAACATGACCGATCATGTTCATCCAAACTTCAGAGGATCTCAATCCATACGAAAAACAGAATCAATTTACTCGTTTGTAAATACATAAACTGAAGCTAAAATGATATATTAAACCATGCAGGCTAGGGTTTATCGTCGATTTCTTGTCACACGCCACGATCGTAGGGTTTATGGGGGGCGCTGCGACGGTTGTTATATTACAACAACTTAAAGGGATACTTGGTCTCCAACATTTTACTCATGGGACTGATATTGTGTCTGTTTTGCGATCTGTCTTCTCTCAAACTCACCAGGTTTCTTATTGACTAAGCTTTCGCTAAGTAAATAATTAATACTCCGTATAATTTTAACATATTTTGCATGTTATTAACTAGTAAATTGTTATTTAATTTCAGTGGAGGTGGGAGAGTGCACTTTTGGGAGTTTGCTTCTTGTTCTATCTTTTGGTTGCAAGATATGTTGTAAGTGTTTCATTTTTCTATAATTAGTATCTACAAAATCTATATTAAAATGTAAAATCACAAAGTAAAAAAAAGTATTCAAAAAAGTAGTGACCCTTTTTGCAATAATCTTATAGCAACAATTAATACGGAACTTTAACCGTGTCATAAATTTGTGATGTATATTTAACACAGACGATACAATTACTGATCAATTTTATACTTGATGTGAACAGAGCCAAAAACGACCAAAGCTGTTCTGGATATCAGCAATGGCTCCATTGACATCGGTCATTTTAGGAAGTGTTCTTGTTTATCTCACCCATGCCGAGAAACATGGAGTCCAAGTGGTTAGTTTTCTACTCTAGCAAAAACACATTGTACACCATACGATTCATAAACGTGTCGGATACATGTCGTTATCATCTCACTCGACATACTTGAGACAATTTAAAGTCATTTGACTACTAGTCATATATATCACATAACTATTAGACAACCAATTTATAACAAAATTAGTACAATAATTTTATTTTGTATCGTGTGTAAAATACAGATTGGTGAGTTAAAGAAAGGGTTAAATCCAATAACAATAATGGACTTGTCTTTTGGATCACAATATCTATCTACGGCAATCAAGACTGGCATTGTCACGGGTGTCATTGCCCTCGCTGTAAGTCACTTGTCCTTTACGCTTTACCACTTGTACATTCAATTATTTAGCCCACTTGCAAAATTTTTACTATATTGTCACAAACAACCAAAAATAATGTTTCACTCACGAGAGTACTTTTTTGTATCAAAATTTTGGGTAGACAAAATTCCGTACTTTGTATCTAGCAACAATACCCAATACTGTAAATAGTCATACTTTTAACCTAGAGTGAAAAACCATGTTTTAGTCTTTGTTTCATGACATAATTGTGTAACAAGAAGGTTGTACAAAGTACAATTTTTAGGCATGTCTAACATAAGGGGTAATAATGTCATTTCATACAGGAAGGAATTGCTGTTGGAAGAAGTTTTGCTATGTTCAAGAATTACAACATTGATGGTAACAAAGAGATGATTGCCTTTGGCATGATGAACATTGCTGGTTCTTGCACTTCTTGCTACCTCACTACCGGTGTGTAAAATGACCATTTTACCCTTCTCGTGAATTATTTGGTATTAGCTTCTAATATGTGTTATGTTGAATTAATTTGGATTTTAGGGCCATTTTCGCGTTCGGCTGTGAATTTCAATGCTGGATGCAAAACCGCTGTATCAAACATTGTGATGGCAATTGCGGTTATGATCACACTGTTATTCCTAACGCCACTATTTTATTACACTCCTCTCGTTGTACTGTCGTCGATCATTATCGCAGCAATGCTTGGTCTTATTAACTATGAAGAAGCGATTCACCTATGGAGTCTAGACAAATTTGACTTTGTTGTATGCATGAGTGCATATTTCGGTGTGGTCTTTGGAAGTGTTGAAATTGGACTAGTTATTGCGGTATAATACTTGACTATGCTTCTTATAAATTTTAACGTTCATTTTCACTTTTTCAGTATCATAACTTGGTTCAAATTGGACAAATGTAGGTCGCATTGTCGTTGCTTAGGGTACTCCTCTTTGTAGCAAGGCCAAAAACTTCCGTACTAGGCCAAATACCCGATTCCATGATTTATAGAAGCATGGATCAATACCAAAATGCAAAAGCTGTACCCGGAATTTTGATACTTCAAATTGATGCACCTATTTACTTTGCAAATTCTGGCTACATAAGGGAAAGGTATATTCTTTAAACTCGCCGACTTAATAAACATATAAAAATATCATTACCAACGAGTTCCTTAAATTTAATTCTTTGCTATTTATCAGGATTTCGAGATGGGTTGATGAAGAGGAAGACAGGTTGAAGTGTTCAGGGGAAAATAGCCTACAATATGTCGTACTTGCATTGAGTGGTAAGTGATCAATGATCGACTCATAAATTATACGTACATATTAACTTTTTAAGAAAAATTAAACGAGGGTTGAAAAATAACATTGTATGTTATTGCAGCGGTTGGAAATATTGACACAAGCGGTATTACAATGCTTGGAGAAGTTAAAAAGCTAATGGAAAGAAGAGGACTAAAGGTAACTCTATCGATTTTGTCTTAAGTTTCTAGTAAGGAATGACGCGGTGTATTAATACTACAATATCTATTTGCAGTTGGTTTTGGCGAATCCAGGAGGGGAGGTCATAAAAAAGATGAACAAAGGGAAATTGATAGAGGCGATTGGCCAAGAATGGATATATCTAACGGTTGGAGAGGCCGTGGGAGCGTGCAACTTCATGCTCCACACCTACAAAAAAGATGAAAATGCGACTTCGACGGGATCATCATCAGGAAAAGAGACATGGAGTGACAATAATGTGTAACTCAATGCCACAACTTTAACCATTTGACAATATTTTTCGTCAAAGGCGTATTGATATTGATAAATAATACTGATGAATATTAGCTTCAACTTTTGCTTATTCTTCTTTTAATGCATAAAGAATTTTCTTTTTGACCCAAATACAAATATGTAAAACAAATGCGACTAAATTATAAACGTATGACAGACAGAAAAAAAGTCGTACATCAATGTAGCCCATCAACTTGGCCCATTACTTCATATCATATTTAATCATTTAGCCCATCATTCTACTATTTTTAGCCTTTTATGCACACTCTCGACATCTTAAGTCCTAAATTACAACTTAAGTTACTCAACCCTAGAATGTAACACAAGTTTAACGTTAATACAAAGCATACAATATATATATTTAACATATCATTTTCAGTAAACGTGTTCATTATAAAATTGATACTTTTGTGTGTGTTTGTTAGTTTATTTTAACGAAAATATTTGTTGAAAATGCATGCTCTATAGACTATAGTACTTCTTGCAACACAAATAAAAAAATAGCAAATTGAAATCTATAAATGTTTGGAGTAGATTTAAAGCTGCGACGAAGCTTGAGATATCGAGAGTCCAGAGCCAAGACAAAGAGATGTCTGTGTAATCAAGTGGAAGTAGATCATCGAGACCCTGAGTCTTTGAGGGGGATTCTTTTGTGTAGATGTGCATGATAGTGTGAGACACATAAAGAGCTATTGGCTCACTTAAGACGATAGGATTGGGCCAAGCTGATCTAGATCTTAGAAGACCAGACTCAAATGACTAAGAATCTGACAATCCTATGTGTCTAAAAGTTCTTATTATTCAGGTTAAGATCTACCCCATTTGGCTTGATATTGTACATAACCGAAACAAAACATAGTTGCCTCTAAACAAGAGTCACCTGAATATGATGGCATTTGTTCATCCTTCAGCTTAAAGTGTTACACAACTATGATCAAGCTTATAGCCCGAAGCCATAACGACTAGACCAGAGCTCCTCAGCTCTATTGCAAGTTGACTTTAGGGGGGGGGGGGGGGCTTGGAAGTTATTCAAATGGAAGCTTATTGAAACTTTAATAAGCTTACAGTTTATAAGCTTATAAAACTGAGCTTACATCTTAGGGATGTTTGTCCAAGTTTATTTGATAGGTTTTAGGGGCGAAAACGAGCCCAGCCCAGTCCGAGCCTGCTAGAGCTCGAGCTTGGCTCGTTTATATATAAAAAGCTCGAGCTTGTTTCCTCACATTTTGAGCTCGAGCTCGGCTCGTGAAAATTTTCACAAGCTCGAGCTCGACTAATTTATATGATGTTTTAAAGAAAACAAAGTTCAAATGGAGCTCGGCTTGTTAATTACATAAGGCTCGAGCTCGTTCGCTACTTTTAAGCTCGTTTATACGTATAGACAATATATATACATATGTATTTTTATGGCTCGTTTAGGCTCGCAAGCCTACTCGAGCTTTTTGTATAGAGCTCGGGCTCGAGCTCGATTATTAAATGAGCCCAAACTTAGGCTTGAGCTCAGGCTCAAGCTCGTTTAGGCTCGGCTTGTTTGAGCTTTTTACCGATCCGTTCCCGAGCTTCTAACGAATGACTCCGCTCGTTTCCACTCCTGGGTGGACATTTGATCGGAAGAGAACTTTGATTCGCCCGGCCAGCAGGTTTATCCATTTATTCAAAAATTGATAAATCTATGAATTCCACAATTCTCTCTCTCTTTACTTATGAGCGTATATATTTACAATTATAAGCTCATAATATTTATAAGATGGACAATCTCATGGGCCTAAAAATGAGCTTAAACTCACTAATCTTATATTACAAGTAATGATCATCAAACTCACCACTTTTACATCACCGCTATATTATCATTCAGCAAATTGCAAAACGTACCATCAAACAAGTGTAATGATCACCACCAAACCAAATACACAAAATATATATTTTATACAAAATACTCATCAAATAAAAATAAAAATAAAAATAATAAAAATAAAAATAATAATAATAATAATAATAATAATAATAATAATAATAATAATAATAAGTGCATAAATGGACGTGAGACGGTGGTATTACACCCAGCCTTAGAGCTCTAGGTACGGTGTGCCATGGCTCAAGCCATGCTCTTCGGGGCGAGAAACCTCATCGGAAGTGGGCTGATCGGTCTTGGCATCGTGGCCACAAGCTCACGCCGTGAATTTTTTTATTTTTTTAGTGGAGTATATATGTAGACACATGGTAGATGGCATCACTTTTATTTTTTTAACATCACTTTTGTACTAAGGAGAGGTGTTTTTGTGAGACAGGCACGCCACTTCAGCGCTTACTTACACAAACCACCCCTTAAATTGTCAAACGTTCGATATAAAAAAAGTTACCTTCATTTCAACCAAAACCCCACTTGAAACCCATCTGACTTAACCAGAAATCCAAACACCGAAAATGGCCCCAAAGAAACCCAACCAAGAATCCCCACCACCAAACAAACTCAAACACAAAATAAAGAAGAAGAAAAAGAAGAAGAAGCAATCATCATCATCAAATTCAGCTTCACAACCATCATCATCAATCCATGATATTGAAAACAGAGGTGTTGATTCTGAATGGTGGGCTTTGTTTTGGGATAAAAACTCCCATCTTTCTGGTAACCCTTTTTTTTTTTTTTTTTTNTTTAAATTGGTTTTGTTGATTTTATCTTAACTAGGATTTATTTGTTATTAGGCTGTTTATAATTGGAAATTATGGTTTTTGATTTTCTTATATATAAGTGAAATGTGTTTCTGTTTGAGTAATTTATGTTAGGGGGTGTTTGGATTAGCTTATTATTATCCGGGCTTATCGGCTTATTTGAATTTGTAAAAGCTAATAAGCTCACTTGTTAGAGCTTATGAGGGGTTGTCAAATTTAGCTTATTAAGCTAAATAAGCTAAAATTTCATAAGCCCTAAAAAAAGAGCTTATCAGCTTTTACAAATTTAAATAAGCCGAAAAGCCCGGAAAATAATAAGCTGATCCAAATACCCCCTTAGTAATAATTTACTCGGGTTTGTTACTGTGAAATGAAGAGTTAAAGTTAGAAATTGGATTGTTAGGGTGTTTCTTTTAGCTTATTTTATGAGCTTATCTTTTTTCTAAGCCCAGTTGTTTTTAGCTTACGGGCTTATGTAAGCTTATTATGTGATAACAAGCTTATATAAGGCCAACATTTTCAAAATAAGCAAAAAAAAGTTGAGCTTAATAAACATAAGCCGAAAGTAGATAAGCTTATAAGCCCGTAAATAAGCTTAAACAAACACCGTCTTTCTGATTTACCTTTGGGGTAAGGGTGTGATTGTCTACATCTTACCTTTCCTATACCCCACTTAGGCGAGATTGGGTATTGTTGTTTTTGAGAGTATCAAGGGGTGTTAGCAATTGGCATTGTATTTTAGTAGTCGTCATTTTCTAGTGTTTTGGCCTTTTTAGGTAAGGACTAGTTCAAGATTTTGGGGTCACATAATCAGTTTAGTTTAGTAGTATTAGCAACTATACGAGTCTGGTTATTTGACTATTTAGTGGGTGTTTGGCTAAGCTTATATAGGTGCTTATTGGCTTATTATGTTATCAAAACACTACATAAAAAGTGCTTATTAGCTTTTTGAATTGTTAAAAAGCTTGTTTTGATAGAACACCTTAGGAGGGGCGTTTCTAAAACACCGTTAAGCTCATCTCAAAAATCTTAGCTTACATATTAGTAAATCGTTAATGAAGAGGACTTCCGTAATTAAATTTGTTTTTTAACAGATTTGGTGTAAAACTAGATAGATAAATTAATAGAACACTCAAAAAACTGGAAAAATTTTCGTCATTCAACATGTTTTTCCTTTTTTATCAGATTTGGTATAATAGGAAGTCGATTATGTGCTGGGGTGGTCTACAAAATAGTTTCAAACGTTCAGTAGATGGATGTTTGTTTATCCCAAATTACCGAGCTTGAATTCATATGTAACTAATGTTTGTAGATGCAATGGTCCCACAAGACGAAGAAGAAGGATTCAAGTACTTTTTTCGTGTATCAAAGAAAACATTTGAGTACATATGTACTATAGTAAAAGAAGATCTCATTTCACGCCCACCTTCTGGTCTAATCAATATCGAGGGTCGTCTTCTTAGTGTAGAAAAACAAGTTGCAATCGCTTTAAGAAGATTAGCATCCGGTGAATCACAAGTTTCAGTAGGCGCGTCTTTTGGTGTTGGTCAATCAACTGTTTCACAAGTCACATGGAGGTTCATAGAAGCAATGGAGGAGCGTGGGAGACACCATCTTAAATGGCCCGATGATGAAAATTTAGAAAAAATTAAATCAAGATTCGAATCAAGGTTTAATTTGGTTAACTGTTGCGGAGCAATTGACGCAAGTCATATCATTATGACACTTCCAGCTGTCCAAACCTCGGATGATTGGTGTGATCAAGTTAAAAACTATAGTATGTTGGTACAAGGGATTGTTGATGATAAATCAAGATTTCTTGATATTGTAACGGGTTGGCCGGGTGGTCTGAATATCCCAAAACTAATAAAATTTTCGGGCTTTTACAAACTTTGTCAATCAGGTGAGCGTTTAAATGGAAACCCAAAATCGGATATTAGAGAATATATAGTTGGAGGATCCAACTATCCCCTCCTTCCATGGTTGATAACACCTTACCATGAAAATGATGAGATGCCGGGTTTTAATAAGGTTCATGAAGCTGCAAGATCGCTTGCTGTAAGAGCATTTTCACAAGTTAAAGGAAGTTGGAGGATTCTTAATAAAGTCATGTGGAGACCTGATAAAAAGAAACTTCCTAGCATCATTGTGGTATGTTGTTTGCTTCATAATATTATAATAGATTGTGGTGATTTTATAAATCCAGACGTATCTTTGTCGTGTCATCATGATGTTGGGTATGCTGAACAGTGGTGTAAGCATGTTGATCCTTCAGGGAAAACTATGAGAGAAACATTGGCTACACATTTGGAGCATACTAAGTAGGTTTTTTTTTTTTTTTTTTTTTTTTTTTTTTTTTTGCCTATATGGGTGCAAAAATTCGAGTTAGCTTGATGGATGGTTAGTTTTTATGGAGAGTGTAATGCTAATGTCAGATTGGAGTTATTGTACCAAATTGTAGCAGTTGTAACTGTGATTGTAGTGGTACGAATTATTGTAACAGATAGGACTCGTGTCTTGTGGCGATAATTTGGGATGTGAAATTGTGAATTTCTTTATAATTTGTTTAGCGTTTTACATCCGTCATTTTCTTGACGCTTGAGCACCTTAAATATTACAGTAGATCCTTTAGTCAAGAAGTTAAGTTTGGCAAAAACTTGACCATCCGAATGTCACAAAGGTATATATATTTTCTGAATATATATCTGCAATTCATGATTTTGTAGCATAGTTCTTTTGTCTGCCCTTAAATGAGGGAATTGGTCGATTGTGTAAAAACTATATTCTATTTAAAACTTTAAATTAATCATCATAATAGGTGAATTCTGTTATGTGCTTATGTTTAAAACACAAAATAAGTTCATTTCTTATTGAGTTTAT
This sequence comes from Artemisia annua, assembly GCA_014162995.1. Lineage (NCBI taxonomy): Eukaryota > Viridiplantae > Streptophyta > Magnoliopsida > Asterales > Asteraceae > Artemisia > Artemisia annua. The sequence continues at coordinate 89,808 of LBNU01012098.1, forward strand.
TTCCTTATAATGTATTTGAGACTTTCTATATTAGAAACTAGAAGTCTTAAAATATTAAGAGGGCGTTTGGTTCAAATAGAGGAACAGGAAAGGTAAAGGTAAAAGGAATGCTAAGAAATGCAACGAGTAATCAATTCAATAACCCCCAATTTGTAGGGTAATGCTACATTACCTTGTTTTAGGTAATGGTCCATTGCATAATAGTAAACCAAGCATAAGTAATCATTACCTTTCCCATTTCTCATCCTCTAATACATCCAACCAAGCATGTCCAAGAAAAGAAAACCACGCAAAAAAGCAAATTTAAAATTTAAAATTTCAAACTCCACACTTTCATCCGGACATAATAAAAATGTGAATTTTTAAGCCCGATATATAATGCGCAGGCAAAAAATCAGAACAAAGAAAACAGATTAACTAGTGTAACTAGCTCAAAACCAATACAATATCAATGCATAAAACCTTAAAAATGATCTATCTAAAAAGTAAAATTGTCATCAAAATTTGCAATACTATATAGCTGTAATACCAAACTTTACTTTCTTTCTTTTTATCCTAAATGTATCAACCCATTACTTGACCTCTGCTATACTACCTCTGTCCTTGTTTTGTAGCTCTCCACATGAAGTCGACTCTTTATGCCCTTGTAGTTCGTTGGAGCATAGATGGGAACATCCAAGCTTAAGATTCCATCTAATGAAGGTCAAAATTGTCTATGTGACGGACCATGTTGTGTAGTCCTTAAGTATATTTCAGGTAGGACGCTCAAGAAACACTTGATAGAACATACTAAAAACAATCTATTTTTCAAAACTGTTGTTAAACTTTCTCTTGATGCTAGAGGGTCAGTTTTTTCAATAAATGATTATCATCTATTACTTGGACTAACACGTCATTCTTTATACATATTTGAGCTTCTTTCATGAAATATTTGTTCACGGTGATGTTAAAAAAAATGTTGCTAGAAGGAAATGGAACCCTTAAGATCGTCAATTCAGAGTAGCTCGTTTGAAACTCAAAATCCCTAAGATATGACCAATAAAATCGAAACTCTTCGGTACATGTTACCAGAGGTTTGCATGATTTTCTTACTTTTTAGCGTAACATTTGATTATTTCATCATTGGATAACTAAGTAGAGTTTTTATTATGTTTTAAGTTGTTGATGGAAAAGCCATGTGATAGGAAATATGGCGTTTATAGTTCCGCCATATGCTTATAGGAAATCTATTGTTGTGACATGCCTTATGCGGATCATGACTTTGCTCAAGTATCATCTGCAGTCGTTCACACAAGGTGAAACAGTTATACCAACTTGAAATCTTATTGTTTTTTTTTGAACAGTGGATTTTATAAAAGAAAAAATCTAGCAAAGAACTAGACTAATACAAATACAGGGGGCTTTGAAGCCACTCAACCCAACTAATACAAGATTTTGGGTTTCGAGACTTTAACCAATTAAAAGAATACAAAATAATGTTATCAACTAAGTCTCTTTTCCGCATCTTCCCCAAATAAAAAATGACTGAATTTCGATATCTCCATAGGAACCAGCACGTTGAAACACCTATGACCTCCAGTTTGACTTTTCGATTTCGGATATTAGCATTCTGATCACACCAATCTAGCCATTCGGAGAAGTCATTCATATCCCTCACAGTAACTTGGCACCAATTATATACCCTCGTCCAAACCTCCTTTGCTAACGTACACGTGAATAGAACATGAGATAACGATTCCATTGAAACGCCGCGTATAGGACACATAATAGACGCGATTTCGATCCCTTTGCTGGATAGGTTATAGCGCGTTGGCAGCTTGTCTAATCTAGCTCGCCACATAAAAATGTTTACTTTCCTCGGCAACGAAGAGCACCATCTAGTGGCTATATATGAACCCAACAACGTCTGGTTATCAATATATTTTCTTGTAATTCCAACTGAGAACATACCTTGTATATCTATATCCCACCAAAGCTTATCTTGACTTTCATGGAGAGATACATACGAGACTGCTTCAATAAGCAATTGTAATTGTTGATTCTCTGCTCCCCCTCTAACATCACGACACCAATCCCACCTCCAATGCCCATTAATCCACCGATGCCGAACCAAACAATTTTGATCATTTTCTAACCTGAAAAGACGAGGAAAGCGAGTAGACAAGGGTTGATCATCCAACCAAATGTCCTTCCAAAACCGCACCTTGTCAATCTTATTGTTAATGACCTCTCTAATTATTGTCTTGAAACTGTTTAGTGATGATTAAAGGGTAAATGGCAAAAAAAAACTATCATACTTGCCACTTTTTGTCATTGTATGTAGCGACCTTTTTCTTTTTGAATTTGGCACTAACCTTTTTAAATCGTGCCCTTGTGTGTACTTACCTTTTTAAATCGTGCCATTGTGTGTACTTTGTGACTATTTTACTCTTACTTTTTTCAAATTTTGAAGTGTAAAATGGTCATTCTCATGGCTGAAATAGTCGCAAAGTACACACAATGACACGATTTAAAAAGGTTAGTGCCAAAATAATAATAATAAAAAAAAAAAAAAAAAAAAATCGCTACATACAATGACAAAAAGTGGCAAGTATGATGCCTTTTTTTGCCATTTACCCATGATTAAATTTATCTTATTGAATATGTATTTCTACATTTTGTTGCAGAACTTACGTCATAGTATTCCAACATGTTGCCCAAGCTCGTTTGCCAACATTATGAAGAAATGTTGGAACGTAAATCCAGAAAAGGGGCATAGATGGTGGACGTCGTTAACATGTAAGAAGCAATTGATACAAGTAAAGGCGGCGGAATGTTGCCAAAAGATAAAACCGCAAGTGGTTGTTTCTTCCTCAAACGTCCTCGTGGTCCTTGAATTCAAAAGATGACTTTTAGAAGTAATTATGTTTGTTAGAACATTGATCTTTCTTATATGGAACAAGATCTTTTTTACTTAGGTGACATATGGTGGCATAATATATTTTTAATGTGTAATTTTAATATTTCAAGTTGGAGCTCGTTTGCTGGCATTTTGAATAAGTGTTGGAATGAGAACTCATAAAAGAGGACACAAATGGTGGTCGTGGTTAAGATGTTGGAATCAATCGACACGAGCAAAAGGGAAATATGTTGTTGGAGGATAATAAATCCAAATTTGGCAAGGAAAAACATTTAAGTTAGAAATAAAATGTTCCTAAACAACACCTTCATATTTCACTAATGTCAAAATTTATGTATATATACAATTATCTGTTTTATCTTATTTTTCAAATCTTGCATATCATTTTAGATTCTATCCTTAAGATTCTCTATTATATCAATCATATATCAACACGTGCAAAATATTGATTATAAGAGTTTGATAAGTTTGAAAATGGGATTTGAGCCATTTTTCTTGTGAGCTCTGTTCCAATGGAGTACTCTAAATTTTTTCATTTAATAAATAAATTTTATCTGATTGTTTTGGCGTGTCAATTTGATAACGAGTAAGTGGCACTACTACAAAAAAGGGCATAGAACCCGGTTAGAAATGGTCATAAAGCCCGGTTTTTCATACGGGCTCAAAGGGGAGGGGACTCTATTCGACAAGCAAATAGAGCCTGGTTTAAAGAACGGGCTATATTCCTAGTTATAGAACCCGGTTTTCAATTAAAAACTCGGCTCTATGTGAATAAAAATTTTAGGAGAAAAAAAAAAAAAAAAAAAAAAAAACTTTTTATGACATAATTCGAGCCCTCAAATCTTTTAGTGAACTGAACATTTATAGATATAAATAAACAAGTATTGAGATTACAAGTTTACAACTAACTTTCTGTTGATACATACGAATACTCACAAGCTAACTTAATTAACTACTTGAAAAGAAATGTAAGTGAAAACATTGAATTTACTGCAAGGTCTTGTTATTGTGCATTGCTTTGGAATAACCTGAGCAAAACAGTTGGGTTTGATGAAGTTGACGTCCTCTCGAGATCTGCCTTTAGAGTTGAGAATCAAGTCACAATGTCACATGATGAATACAAACCATTGGAAAAACACCACATCAACCACCTGCAGAAAATAAAAACAAACATACGTTACTTTTGTTGTGAGATTCAGTTGGTGGAGAGTGGAGTGAAATCCAGGGCATTGACAAACTAATCTAATTTGTTTTTGAGGAGTTTTACAGTATAGTGGCATTGTGCGAGCTATGAGGTCTTTAACTTATCATTTAGTAGTCTCAAATCTGTAGTAGTGGTCTTTGCCTATTCATTTATACTATAAAGATAAATACATTGTAGTTACTACACTAGTAAAAGGTTTCACTAAGGCTCCTAATGTAGCTAACCAATTAAATACAAGCTTGACATTATAATTTGAGCTAAAAACTACAGAAAAATTAAACTAGAAATAGCTTCAAGTTAACTTACTGAATGTTCCCAAGTAATGATCTTTGGTTCCGGCCTCACGGCCAATCCGAGCTTGCCATCGACCACGTTGATGGTGTCTGAATGTCAAAGACATGAAAGCACACCATTATAGTTATAATTGTTTTTCAACTTTTTGAAAATGTGATATGCACTTTTGATGCTTAAAGACTACTTGATCGAATACCTTGTTACTCCTCTCTAGACTGAGGCTCCCCTAGAGAAACCACCGCTTCTCCTAAAAACATTAGTAAAAGAGTTTAATAACTAGTTTTCTTTAATGTTCGGTAAAGGGTTGCCTTGCAGCCCGGCTTCGACAATATGCTAATAGATTAGCAAATCAAGATGATCTTCAAAGACAACCGCATCAGACATTAGCGCCACCACAACAGATTAGTGCTCCTCCTAGGCCAGTGAATGTTGTAGATAGATCAAGACTGTTTAACCTTTTTGTTGTACAATGAGCTAACTAAGTTAATGTTGTGTTTACATTTAGAAGAAACGACTGTTAAACCATAACCCTTACGACTAGTGATGAAAAAACAATGTGTATTAGTGCATGTGCAGATGACCAAAACTCAGTACGTATTCACATCATGTCGTAAAAAAAAGAATATTCACATCAAATTAAAAAGGAGAGTATAACCACACCTTCTATGCCTTCTGAATTTGTAGAACTCATAATAAAAATGCGTATACATTGAAGACATCAGTAGTTCAATCAGAATATACATTGTTGCATGTATGACAAAAGCACAAGCATAAACACCCATTTATGATAGCAAACACCACAACCAAACACCCCATTTACGACATCAAACACCAAGTCCTGAAACCCCTATTTTTAACAGCAAACAGCATGTTCAAATACCCCATTTGTGAGAGCAAAAAAGTTCGACCAAACGCCCAATTACGACAGCAAATAGCACAATGAAAACACCCATTTACAACTGATTATACTGTCTTTATATTGAAAATAAAGATTTGTTTTAGTGTCATACAATTTTAAATCCAATGCAGAGCTTAAAAAACAACTAATTTCAATCCAAAATCAAGACTTTATTACCTAACAATACAAAAAACATATAAACAAACTTAACAATACTTATTCCGAATCAAACTTAACAACAACATTAATGAGATATATTAAAAAGATTAATTGAACAACATCAATTGTATCAGTTTGGTACCTCCGAAATTTACGCTGGTATTTCGTTCTTTAGGGCATCCACTATGGTAAAATATTATAAAGCTTTTGGCCGAACCTCCTTTAGACAAAGGTATAAGGTAAATAATAGCATCCTCAAGTCGAGGTGGAATATTATCCATACCACACAATGAACGAACTCTAGTCCAAACTTGTAAAGAAAAAGGGCACTCAAAAAAGAGGTGAGCATGAGAATCAGGTTGATTATCACAAAAAGGACAACGAAGCAGGTTTAAGTCAGTAGCAGGACCGACATCCCATTGCCTCAGCCTATCTTGTGTTTTCAGCTTGCAATTAACGACAAGCCACATATGGAATGCATGTTTTGGGATACATCGAGGGAACCATACAACATGAAACCACGGGACCAGATTTGTATTCTCACGAATAGAATCCCAAACACGAGAGATGGTGAACGGCTTGAAATCACCATTAGACACTCTCCAAACCAGCTCATCTTCAAAACCTTCAGATAGAATCGGAGGGTTAATAAGCAAAAGAGCAGGAAACCTATCAAACCACTCAATAGGCCATCTCCAAACGCCATCATTAATCAGATCACCCACAGAGTCATTGAGAGAAAACCCAGCACGAGATATATCTCTTGCAGTAAGCAAATTCCTAAGAGGGCTTAAAGAACACCAATTATCAAACCATATGTTAGCCCTTTGTCCATTACGAATATGGAACCAGAAGAATGGCCGAATAGTAGGACGAATCACAAGTAATTTCCTCCAGCCCCAGCTCATATCACCCGTGCACGAAACATCCCAAAAACTTCTACCACGGAGTTTATAAGCATGAATCCATTTAACCCATAAGGATTCCTTATGGGTCAAAATACTAAAAACATGTTTCGCCATAAGTGCCACATTAAAATCATTAAGACTACGAATACCAAGACCTCCTTCCTCTTTAGGTTTACAGATATCCTCCCATGCCACCTTAGCTCTACCCTTTTTCAAATCACCTTGACACCATAAAAAGCCACGCATTAACTGTTCAAGGTCATGAATAACCCGGACCGGAAGGATAAAAACAGAAGCCCAATATATATGCATAGATGATAAAACGGATATAATGAGCTGTAACCGACCCGCCATAGATAAGAATTTATTCCTCCAATCAGCAATCCTGTTTTGAACCCTTTCCACTAGCACTTTACAATCCCGGTACAACAACCGTGAAGATATAAGGGGAACGCCCAAATATTTAACAGGGAGGGTACCTTCATTAAAAGACAAGGAGTTCAAAATAGACAACTTCACCTGATTCGGAACATGACAGAAAAAAGCCGTGCTTTTAGGAATGCTTGAAACCAGGCCTGACACATTCTTGAACTCATCTAAAGCATCCATAACCACACTTGTTGAAAAAACATCCCCATGTGTAAAGATAAAAAGATCATCAGCAAAGCAAATATTAACAATTTTCAGCCTTTCACAAAGATTGTGGTATTGGAATTCATTCGACTGCTCGACCCTTTGCTGCAATAAAAGAGTTAGAACTTCCATAACAAGAGTAAATAAGTAAGGTGACATAGGATCACCTTGTCGAAGACCCCTTTTACCTCGAAACCAGCCATAAATATCACCATTAATGCAAATGGAGTACGAGACGCTAGTAACACAAGCCATGATCCATGAAACCATCGTAGTGTGAAAACCAAAACCAACCAGAATAGTCTCAAGAAAACGCCAATCAACCGTGTCATACGCCTTCTGAATATCAATCTTGAAAGCACATCTTGGCGGTCCACGAGGGCGATGGTAGTTCCGCATTAATTCTTGGGTGAGAAGGATATTATCAGAAATATTACGCCCCGGGACAAAAGCCGACTGGTTGATATTAACAACATCTCCAAGCCCCTCTTTAATGCGATTAGTAATAATCTTGCTAATGCATTTATAAAGAACATTACAACAAGAGATAGGTCTGTAATCATTTACTTTGGCAGGAGTGGAGACTTTGGGGACAAGAGCGATGATAGTGTGGTTGAGCTCCTTAAGCAAATGCCCATTACTAAAAAAGTCCCGAATTGCCAAGCAAATGTCATTACCAACAATATCCCATGCCTTTTTGAAAAAAGCAGCCGTGAAACCATCCGGACCCGGGGCCTTATTATCACCAATAGAGAACATAGCATTTTTAATTTCCGAATTCATCACATCCCTCACCATCCAAGCAGCCCTATCCGAGTTAATAGTAGAAGAAAAAACAAAATGATCGGGAAGTGGAATGGTATTACCCTCCACACCTATAAAATTCTCATAATGTTGAACAAAAACATTAGGAACATCATTACCTTGGTGCAAGACATTATTTGCATCAGTTATAAGCTCAACTCGACTCCTATGATTCTTACTCTTGGCAATATTGTGGAAATAAGACGAATTAGAGTCACCCTCACGAAGCCAATCAACTTTAGCCTTTTGCTTTAGAAAACGTTCCTCATCAAGTAAGGCATTCCTAAAAGCTTCAATATAAACAGCCTCCTCTTCCCGAAGCACAGTATTATTAGGGTCTTTATCTAGAGACTTTTGAACTTCATCTAATTCAGAACGGAGATTATTAACACGAGCATGAAGATTACCTTGGTCTCTTAGAAGCTTGCGGATAGGAGATTTCAGGCCCTTAAGCCTTTTAACCACTTTAAACATATTGTGCCCATGAACATCATTGCTCCAACCTTGACGAACAACCTCCAAAAACCCTTGCTTATATGTAAGGAAATTAAAAAATTTAAACGGCTTTGGCTTCTTCTTGGTTAACGTGGGAATACGAAGAACACAAGGAGAATGATCAGAAATTCGGTATGGTTGAAAGATAGCAAAAGATCCCGGAAAATCATCACTAAATTTAACATTACCCATGACACGATCAAGTTTCTTCAAGATACCATTGCCACCCTTCGGTTTCTGGTTCCAAGTAAAATGTAAACCCGAAGAATTGATATCCATGACTTCAATATTTTTAACACAATCTTTAAATTCCGTCATGGCAATAGTAGGCTCGTACCCACCACCAGATTTATCCTCCAAAAACAAAGAAGCGTTGAAATCACCAAGGAGCACCCAAGGCTTATCACGCATAAGACAACTATGAACCTCTAGATCATTCCAAAGCACTCTACGATCAATATAATAGTTGTGGGCATAAACAAATGAAACAAAGAAAGCTTTATTATCAGCCTTTACATTGACTTGCACATGCATAACCTGATTAGTTTGAGACATAGTCAAGACATCAATAACCGCGTCATCCCATCCAAGAATGATACGAGATCCCTTATCACATAAACTCCCATTAGAAGTCCACTTCCAACCTTGATAAACCTTTGCACAAGTATCATAAACACAGGACGCATCTACATGAGATTCCAAAATAGCACATAAACATAAATTATTCTCATTCACCACCTGGCGAACCTCTTTTTGTTTAGGGGAGCGATTCAATCCCCTAATATTCCAGGAAGCAACACTAAACATTAAAACCCGGTAAATCAGGAGTGCTTGCCCCTGTAGTATTAGTGTTACCCATGGAAGTAGAAGCCATAAAACCTGAGGTTTCATCATACTCATGCAACATATCATCGTCACCATCCAGCTCCTCATTAAGAGCAGCAAAAGAATTATTAAGCTTGATACCTGTTTCCGTTGTCAAATTAGCTTCACTAGCACGACTCTTATGCACTTCTTGGCGTGGACCAGAATTAGCATTACTATCCTTAGGAACATTAGCATTCGATGAGCTAGGAGCAAATTTAGAGGCATTAGTATTCGAACTATTAGACTTGTTTGGCTCCTGTCGATTAGACACATTACTAGAGTTCGACACTACCTTTTCCGTGTTACTAGTACCTTTAGGCTTGTAAATAAACTTTTGACCCACCCTCGTACCACCTGTTGGAGCTCCTGGCTTGCCATTATTTCGCTTTGTTCCAACAGTTTGAAACCCATCAGCATCCCTTCCCACCACAGTAGGAGTGGTAGTAACCTTCCTAGGACATTGTTCACACGAATGACCAAAAATTTTACATGCATCACACCGTGGGGGCTTCCACTCATACTCCACCCTTATGGTTTCTTTAGTATACCCCTTCCCATTAAGCAAAGGAACACCAATCATAAGAGTATTCTTTAATTCATTTTCAGATTTAACCTCAATCAAAGCACGTGCAAAACTACATCGACCCCACGATTCAAGACACATCGTAGTAGTAAACGAATCAAGCATAATGGGAGTACCTATTTTCGTAGCAATAAGACTAAGCCCATCCTCTGAAAAAACAGCCATGGGAACATCGTGAAGTTTAACCCAAACCGGTACACGAGTTAAGTCTTCTTTCAATAAATTCGTATTCATGGTCCAAGGTTTTAGTATGATGGGGATATTGCGAATCATCCAAGGCCCCTCTTCAAGCACATCTTCTAAGCCCTTTTTCGAATCAAACATGAAAAAGAAAAATCCCTTAGCGTTCATCATGACCCTTTTAATACCAAACTTCGCCCATGTAGTACGTGCATAATATTCCACCACGGGGAAAGCAACCCGTTTTCCAAGAAAGTACCCGTATAATGTGTTCTCAAAACGAGTACTAATATCTTCCACCACCTTTAATGGGATAGAAAGTTCAACATCCTCCATGACATTATCAGTTTCCAAAGGTCTAAAGTTCGCCTTACTCTTCTTTGTATTAGAACAAGTAGCATTAGCATACGAAGTAGGTTGCGTACCATTAGGAACAGTGCCATTGACCACGGAATCTTTAACCACATTTGTAACATTAGAAGCACACAAGGACGAAATTTGTGACAGAAAAATGTATATAAGCTGTGAAGGACTACCGGTGAAATTTTTAACAAACACAAGGATGAAATTTGTAATTTTAACAAACACAAGGACTATCGGTGAATTTTGAACCGGCTGTCAGCCAGTTCTAATGGTCACAATGAGTCGTTTTGAGGTTTGTTATTCACAATGAATCATTCCTTAAAGTAGGTTACCATTTGATAGCCTTTGCCCATATTCCAATGATGTCCTTCAGTGATTATACTACTAATATGAATTAAGCCTAGTTCTAGTAGCTAAAACCTAACTCTATGTCAATTAGTAGCCAATTTGATTATTGGGTGATATTAGTTCGCTAATCTACACTCGTTAGTTCTAGTAGCTAAAACCTAACTCTATGTCAATTAGTAGCCAAAATTTGACTACTGGGTGATATTGGTTTACTAATCTACACTCGTTAAGGGCATCAACTAATTATTGAGATTTGTTGTTGTGATGTTAACTAATCCTAACTATAACTATATATTGAGATTTGTTTTTGTGATGTTAAGAGCGGGAGGTACGGTGGTGCCATGGCCACCAACCCATTTTGGCCGACGGCGCACGACACCGTCCCTCGCGCCATCGCATCTGGCGCCGTCCCATCGGCGCAACGCCATCGTTATTTTTTTTTTTGTCTGGCAACGGTCACATTTTTTGAAAAGGGGACAATGTATATAACGGCTATATAGCCGTTTATGTGGAAGAATGCAAAAAAAAATAAATAAAAAATAAAAAAAATTAACCCCAAAAAACCTTATAAATACCACTTATTATCTCATACTTCACACATACTTCCAATCTATTATCTATTTCCATTCAAAATGAATCCAAACTCACCATGGATAAACCAAATGTTAAACGATCCGACGAACCAAATGCCGGGGTCGTCTTCGAATCCCGGTCAATATCCGGGATCGTCTTCGAATCCCGGTTACTATCCCAACTTCCAAGCCCCATTTATGAATCCCGACGAGCTAGCATTATTTAGTCAATGGAAATTATAACAACAACAACAACAATTTAATCAATTTACACAAAGTCAACAAACAAGCCAAGCCATCCCTTCCCAACCAAATTCAGACCATGGTTCGTATTTTGATGTTAATGACGTTGAAGACGAAGATGAAGATAAAACGGAGTCGGAGGAAGAAGTTGTTCCGACACCGACCTCAAAGAAATCTAGGGCCAAGACGATGGCGAAGAAACCAAAGGCAAAGGCAAAGGCGAAGGCAAAGAAAGGCAAAGGCAACGAAGGCAACGAAGAAGATGTGGTCCCGTCCCGACAACCACGCACGTTTTGGACCCAAGACGAGGAGTATCTTTTGTCGGAGTGTTACATCCAAGTATCCGAGGATCCTAAAGTGGGTGCGGATCAACAAAAGGATACGTTTTGGTACAAAGTGCTCGAAGTATACAACAAAGAAGCAAAGAGGCTTAAGTATACTATTCCAAGGCAAAGATGGATGTGCTCGAGTGGGAGTCACTCGCAATAGTTAATTTGTATGAATCTCAAAAGATTGCCGAGGAGATGCGGGTGCTGGAAATGGACACAAGCAAGATGAATCCGGTCAACGCAAGGATCGTGGCAGCACAACAAGCTCGAATCCGGGCAAAGTATCCTACCNAAAAAAAAGCCGACGGCACCAGAAATTCTGGTGCCAACGGATACCCCTGAAATGTGGTGCCGTGGAGCTTTTTGCTGACGTGGCAGCAAAAAAATCTCACGGCACCAACTTGATGGCACCACGGTACCTAGTGCTCTAACTAATCCTAGCTATCACCTACACTCATTAAGGGCATTAACTAAACTCATTATTGGGTGATATTGGTTTACTAATCTACACTCATTAAAGGCATCAACTAACTATTGAGATTTGTTTTTGTGATGTCAACTAATCCTAGCTATCACCCAGCTACGTAAGCTCGATGTTCCCACTTAATTAGCTCTATCCTAATTGTCTAATTAACACGATTTATCATGTTAGCGTATTGTTTTACCTCTGATCACGCAATCACGCATGCACGAGAAGCTAAATAAAGAATACTTTAGTTTTATGATAATACTACACGAATAATCTCATGTCATACACATAGACAAAAGCATAATCGAACAAACTCAACAATTATCTACAAAATGATTCGATTAATACGATTAAATCATTGTCAAATCACAAATAGGTTCATAACAAGGCTAACACAAAAGATTGTTAGCCCATAATATCAACAATCATAAATGAATAAGTATTAAATGATAAACCAAAAGGAGTTCAAATTGAAATCAATGTGCAAACCGAACAAATAACAAAAGTTATGATGAATGATGTTCTTCTTCATGAAGATTGAGGTTTTCAATGGTGGTAGTTTGCTGTGAAAAGCCCTCGGAATCGACTGGAGTAAAAGTTGGATAACCTCAAACCGTTTTTAGGTTGTTTAAATAGAAATCTCAAAGCCCGTCACGCTAATTTGGATATGCCGCATCAGATGTGTGACACAATTTAGTCACTTTACTTCAAATCTTGCCAATTTCTTCACTTTACTTCAATTGCTCCATTTTCTACCTATAATGAAAATAGATAGTGTTGATACAAAAGTTGGCAAGGCTTGGCTTGAGTATCAATTCGGATGTTTAATGCTTGGAAACCTGCGCACTAAGAGAAACAAGAAACANAAGTCATATACTCAGGTGTTTGATGATATTGTTACCATCGTTCGGTTGAAGATCCTCTCATTTCGATTTACAAAGAATTCTGCTCGGATTAGACGGATTTTGGACACATGGAGATTACCTGGATCGGTGGTCATTGCTAGTAGTTCTAAGACCTGATGGACCCTTCATGCTTCTGGTGGATGCGGGATGTTCGCTTGTTACAGGATTTATTCTTGTTATTATACCTAGCTAGGTGATTTGTATTGTAGCTAGGGTTGTTTGTGCTTATGGCATGTCATAAGTACTAGTTTATCGAGTGTTTTGCTCGAGGTAAATGTGGTACCGCTGCCACATTCCATTTGTACTTAACATTATATTCTTTGGTTATATATTTACCGGGGTATTCCCTTTACCCAAAATATTATAAAGCTTTATAAATTAATTTTTTCATGCCACATCAATAAGTTTTAGACCTTTTGTGTTAATAAACCTATTTCTACTATGGCATAAACATCTTAAAGCTTTATAATTATTTCTTACAACACATGCATTAAATGTCTTGAGATTATGAAGAGGTCTAACATCTAGGACCTTTTCATGGCACATGTGTATAAAATAAAACTCCACTATGGCTAATATAAAACATAAACCTTTTCAAGTTTTTTGGACCTATTCTTAGACCTCTCATAGTGGATGCTCTTAAAGGCTGATATCACAAGAACAAGATATAGTTTATTGTGTGAGTTTCTTGGTGATTAAATTTTCAAAGTTGTGTTTCAAATTTTGGTTAAAATTGAAGATACAAAGTGGTAGGTGAGATGACTGTAAGATACTATGATTGATTGTGGTTTGTAACTTGGATAAAAACACAGATTTCTGTTGTTAGGTGAATGGAATTTTTTATATTAGTTGAAAGACATAATAATGGATGTGGATGTGTTTAGTTTGGATGAAATTAGGTTAGAGGGTTAGGGTTTATGAAATTGAGGGGGAAATAAGGCACTCAAAAGTTTTAAGCATTTTCGTTTCATTTTGAAGAAGTGCCTATAAAACAATTGATAAAGCCCGGTTTTGTAATATAAAACAGGGCTCTAATGTTTTTCAGATAAAGCCAGCCTGGATTTATAGAAGAAAACGTGGCTCTATTTGAGGAATGGAGCCCGGTCTTGAGGAAGAAAACGTAGCTCTTTAGTTTTTTAACATAGAGCCCGATTTTGTAAAAGAAAACATGGCTCTATACCTTTTTTTGAAACACGGAATCCTTTTAGAGCCCATTTTTCGCTAAAACCGGGCTATATTAAGGGGGCTCTATTTCACAATTTCTAATAGTGTGGCTTTGTACGGTAATCATGTTTCATTGTCATCGTTTCGTGGCTGTTTAATAAACTTCAAAAGTACTCCAATATATAGATTCAAGGAGTAGCAGTTCATTTCCTTACTCTTTGTAATCTCTTTGCTATGCACTTAGGGACGGAAATCATGACTCGATCAAGTGATTTTTCACCCGACTCGATCCACTATTGGTGTATATGGATGGGCAAAATAAAACAATAATAGATGTAGATGTTTAGTTGATCGGATTTGAATGATGATTTGTTATCTATGAGTTACTTGTTTAAAATCGGAAATAATCTTTTATTGACGGAACATTGGATGAGAAAGTTATGACTTTCTTTTTGGAGATGTATATACTCAAAAAATGCTACTCAAAATAGATGTACCTTTTTTTTTCTTCCTAAGAACGACAACCAACAATCTCATGATATAGATACCACAGACTATTTCACATGCCTTAAGCAACCCACAACCATTTTGGTTGGAGAGTTTCTCACACAACAAAAGATATCATTAGGACACAAGCCCTTTGGTCAGACGTACATCTATATGTACTATGCAATTTACATCATTTTATATTTTTTAACTACATTATATCTAGTATCATCAACTCAAACATATCTACAAGTTGATCACCTAAATGTCACATACTTGTATCAATAATTCAAACTAAGATTATGTAGGCAAAGAGAGCACAATCTCAACCTATATATAGAACAAGTGTGATTGCTATTTTTAGCATAAAAAACTCTCCCAAAATTCTAAGAAAACTACACATGTAAACCTCCTCATTAATAGAAAGATTTCAAAATTTTTTTGAAACAAATTCGGGAGAAAAACTAGGAGAAAAAGATTTCAATCTAATCTCTCTATCATCCATTGCAGACGCCATATTTTATTTTCAAATAATCCTCTCTATCAGAAAACGCCATCAACAAACACCTAACCAAATCTTAAATCTAATTATGAAACATCCCTCCTTTTTATAATATTCTCAAAACCAATTCATGATGGTAGATAATCGACCATGAATCTTATCTTTCTTATGAACCCTAATTATGAAACAGCCGCTCCTTTTTGAAAATTGATTCATGTTGGTTGAATGATCGACTAATTAAATTTTGATTCAAGATTTGTTTTATTTATTGAGCTGAATTTATCGAGATCAAAGCATAAAACCATTTTTTTAATTCAAAACCACTAATCCTACACCACCACCTCCGACAATATGATCTGACACACAAGGTTTGTTTTGATTTTTTAAGATCTCTATAGGTGATGTTTGTGATTGGTTCTTAAAACTGCACAATGGTTATATCGGTTGTATGAGACTGCTTATTTAAAGTGCTTATAGGGGTTTATGGGATTGCTTATTTCAGTTGCTTTTTATATACATTCTTTTATGTGTTTTATTTTTCAAAGTTATATGTGAATGCATATGGTCAATATGCTCAATCGTATGTTTTGTTTATAGTTTTTGTTGAAGAAATACTAAGAGTAAAGATCTGGTTAACATGTCCAACTTTTGTACATCTGGTTGCCGTGATGGAATATACCGCTGCCTAGGTATTGATTTTTTTTACCCTAACTGTGAATTTTAGCATTTTTTTTATTGAATGTGTTTTGACATAATTATGATTGAAGATTGAATTGGAGTGTTTGGTATTACTCTATGAAATTGATTAGGGTTCAAAATCAATTA
Source organism: Artemisia annua (assembly GCA_014162995.1). Taxonomy (NCBI): domain Eukaryota; kingdom Viridiplantae; phylum Streptophyta; class Magnoliopsida; order Asterales; family Asteraceae; genus Artemisia; species Artemisia annua. Next base: position 105,938 of record LBNU01012098.1, read on the forward strand.
AAATAAGTGACCCCAAAAAGCCCCTATAAGAACAATGGCGAACTTTGAACTTATGTTCGAATTATTGTTTATTCGTACTTTTGATTGATTTTGTGTTTGTTTGGAGGTTATTACTTGCACCAATTTTGTTGCATTACTCTGTGATGGAGCAAGTAAATTGTCCCACTATATGAATATAGATGTCTAAAATGCTAAATTGTCATGGTGATAGGATCATACCCTTAATGGCTTGGTGTTACTATCGATAAAATGTAACCCATGTCAACCAACTTATAAGTGAATGGGTTGAATACGCCACTTTTAGTTCAATATGTCGTCTTACATTTACCCTTTTGCAGGCTTCATAGATGAAACTACACCCGACTATCAATGCAATCTAGGTCCAGATGGCATGCGAAGGGATGCTGATGAATGGCCTGATCTATGCAGTAGAGCAGTTGAATTCGTTGCCATAAGGGAATCCTTGGTTCATGTGAATCTGATCCATAGCTTCATTTTTCACTTCTCTAAACGTTCATCTCTATAGTATTTTATTATATATTTCCTAGGTATGTGAGCCAATGCCCTGCTATATTCCTTTTCCTCATTGATGTTTCAATGAATGCCTTGCAAACTGGTGCAACATCGGGAGCTTGCATTCATTACTGATCTTCCAGTAACTTCATGTTAATTATGGTTATAGGTGAAAATAGTTGGGACGGATAATGGGTCTAAATTGGCATAATCTTAGGTATTGTCCAGGTTATTGACCTCGTTTTTGTCCGGGTTTTAAACTTTTTTTTTTTTTTTTTTTTTAATAATTAGTGTTCCTAATTAACATTTTTCAAGTTTTCAACTATAATAATATAATATAATTGAAAGTAAATGGGTCACAATTGCCACCTTTAGTACTTGTGGTGGCACATGGCTCCCATAAGTATTTAATCTTATTGATGTTTTACCCTCTGACAATAGGTTCGAAGTTGGTATGTTGTTGGTGCTCTGTTTCATTTTTACAATTTGTTGCAGATTTTTCGATGTAACAAACTAATAATATGGTTGCTGCAAGAGGGTCCTCGAACAATTGTAGGAATTGCCACATTTGACTCAACCATCCATTTTTACAATCTGAAACAAGCATTGCAACATGTAAATATAATGGCAGATTATTGTTTGTAGATATTTGGTATGGTGTGCGCTAACCCGGAACACGTGTTGTCCAATGTGAATCTGCATGTTTGGCCTGGTAACGTTGATGAAAACAGAGGTTAATATGAAATTGTCTTTTTTATTTTTATTTTTTTATTTTTATTATTATTATTTTTTTTTTGCTTTTATACCGTAGGAACCTCATAAATTACTTCAACCAGTAGACAAGACTATGAAGACATTAGCTATAGAATTTGCAGAGTACCAGGTGAACCTTTTATCTTAGATTTTGGTATAAATATTTGGTGCTTTTTTTTCTTGAGGTTTCAAGCCTACTTGAATTCATATATGTTATTGTTGACATAACCTTTTGAGCATTCATATTATGTGTCTGTATAATGGTATGTAATGGTATGTGTTTCTTATGTTTGAATTTTATATTTGATTTTTCTTTTCTAGTGATTGATTACTGGAGTGAACAAGGATGTTATAACGAAACGCAGTCCCACTCCTAAAACTTATATTAAAATTATGAATATCTTTTAAGTTTAATTTTGTTCGCTTAGTAGTAATTGTGAATTTTCTCTACCAATCTGATACATAGTCATTTTTCAATCAAAGGATAACCTGAAATTAAAGTAGAGGTCATTTCAGCCAGATGTTGACAATGTTTTGAAATTGTATCTTATTCAACTTTACTTATTGTTAAGATATTGCTTGATTTGCTTATGATGCTTACGAGCTGTTATAGTAGATATTAGCATAAAGATGAGACACAAAATGATATATTTGTGACTTCAGTTGAGTAAAATTTGATTGACATTTTGAGGGTGTTTGTTTAAGGTTATTTGTGGGCTTGTGGGCTTATTTGATTTCGGTTTATATAAGCCTAAATTTTATGGCTTATTTTGAGACCTATGGGCTTATATAAGCTTATTACATAATAAGCTTATATAAGCCCATAATTCTCAAATAATATCACACATGTCACTAATGAGACTTGAACTCACAACCTCTTGGTAATTGGACCACTCACATACCGCTCGGCCAAAGGCCTTTGTAGAGAATGAACATATAAACCTGCAATTGCTCATATGTTTCAGGTTCTTTAACAAAAGCAGTTTTGCGCATCAGTTGAGGTGTATGTTGTTTTGCACATTAGGTGAGGTGTATGTTGTATGTTCAATCAACTACTTCATGGAGAAGGATTTTAGACAGGTGAGTAAAAAAATTATATAGTTTCTATATCATCCTACTTCATGGAGATATGCTACATTTGTGGGGTTTGCTATACACGCGGTGGAAACCAAGCATATGTTTGATATTCTATAACCTTAAAATGACTTATTCTCCAATTGTCCTCTATACTAGAAAGTAGAAACTATATGTTTTCTTGATTTTTAATTTCGCAACCACTTGCCTTAGTTGCATGATCAAGGAGTTTTACATTTGATCTGGTCTTTCTTTTCCCACCCTCTAATTAGGTACTTTAATATATGCTTCTCATCATAATAATTATTCATTTGATATGTTTTAATATAGAACCAGGTTGTGCAAGAAGCCATACAAACTGTAAAATTTGTGAAGCTGTCGAGAGTTATCAAACAAACAAGAATATGTTACGTATTGAGACTTTGTTATGAAATGAAAGGAAACTACACTGATGAAGCCACTAACGTTCTATGGGAATTGTTGCATAAGCTTTAAACATATTTTTTTAGTATTCATTCAATTTTTAGTATTCATTCATTGAGCTAGCCCGCCCATCGGGCGGGTCTTTAAGCTAGTAGGTGGATATAGAAACAAAAGAAAACATATTATATTGCTTAAGGACTTTGCAAGTGAAGTGTCATATTTGTCGTGCCAATAGAGTATATACTCTTTTTTATACTAATACTCCTACAAAATGGATAACAAAATATCAACTACATCATTGGTCTATATCTACCATCTATAGTCTTTAACTAAACGTTTCAGTTATATATTTTACATACATAGAGACTTACAATATTCTCTTGCAAAATTTTCTACACTCTTCTAATTCTAAAGGTGAAACTTGAAAGTAAGATAAAAGTCTGGAGCATTTTCTAGAGTCATTTTATGTGTATTTAACATTTTGGAGGAAAATTCAAATGCATACTCTTATTTTGGTGCATACCAAGGGACAAATCCCCACAATCCATCTATTTTAATCTAATGGTGGGGATTAACCTAAGATTAAATGGGAAACATAAGTCCATGTCTTTTTTTCTTCCTTTTTTCTTTTTTTTTTTTTTTTTTTTTTTTTTTTTTTTTTTTTTTTTTTTTTTTTTTTTTTCTTTTTTTTAAACGTTTTTTTTCCTTTTAATCCATTTTTTTTCGCTTTAATACATTTTCGGCATTTTTAATACGTTTTCGTCCGTTATTTTACGTTTTTGTCTGTTTTCGTACGTTTTCGCCCGTTTTCATATATTTTCGCCCGTTTTCTTACGTTTTCGCCCGTTTTCATACGTTTTTGTCCGTTTTCATCTGCTTTCTTACGTTTTCGCCCGTTAACGTCTGTTTTCATATGTTTTCTTACATTTTCGTTCGTTTTCATACGTTTTCGTCCGTTTTCATACGTTTTCGTCCGTTTTAATACATTTTCGTCCGTTTTCTTTCGTTTTCGTCTATTTTTCATGCGTCTTCATCCGTTTTCAGACGTGTTTTTACGCTTTCATACGTTTTCGTTCATTTTCTTACATATTCGTCCGTTTTCTTACGTTTTCATTCGTTTTCATACGTTTTCGTTCGTTTTCATCCGTTTTCTTTTGTTTTCGTCCATTTTTCAAACGTTTTTGTCCTTTTCATACATGTTTTTACGCTTTCATAAGTTTTCTTCCGTTTTTATACATTTTCGTTCGTCTTCTTACGTTTTCGTCCGTTTTTTCATTCGTTTTCGTCTGTTTTTAAATATTTTTTGCAATTTTTAGACGTTCTCATTTGTTTCTTAATATCACAAGTGAAATATTCTGAATATCACAAATTATATTCTGTATCACAAGTGATATTTAGAATATCACAAGTATTGTGAATATCACAAGTGATATTCTGTATATCACAAGTGATACTATGAGTACTATAAATGATATTCTAGACATTATAAGTAATATTCTGTGATATTCAAAGTATCACAAGTAATATTCTGAATATCATAAGTGATTTTCTGTATTTGACAAGTGATTTTCAACAAATGTTTTCTAACATGAAAATCACAAGTGATATTTAGAATATCACCATTGATATTCAGAAAAACACAAGTGATATTCTGAATATCAATTGTGATATTCGGAAACATATAAAAACGGACAAAAACATAAAAAAAATAGACAAATACACATGAAACCGGACGAAGTATGAAAACGGATGAAAACGGACGAAAACATAAGAAAATCACAAATGCTATTCAGAATATCACAAGTGATATTCTAGATATCACTGAATATCACTTGTGATATTCAGAAATCACTTGTGATATTCAGAAACGTAAGAAAATGTAAGAAAACGGACGAATACGTATGAAAACAGACAAAAACGTATGAAA
>LBNU01012100.1:0-25596 GCA_014162995.1 Artemisia annua
CGTATCACCTTAATAAGTCATAATATTATTAAACTTACATGAGGCTAGCCCGTCCATCGGACGGGTCATGCGACTAGTTTTTATATAAGAAAAGAAAACCTTTTTGATATAATGATTTTTATACTTTTCTTATTAAGCAATAATTTAATTATTACTCATTTTTTTTATTTTTTTATTTATTTTTATACTTTTGTAAAATCGTTTTTATATATCTTATGTAGAAAAAATCGAAAAATACAAATGTACTTCAGATTTAATACCTGATACGTTTGGACCAAAGTGTAATAGTTAAATTAAAAAGTCGAGTTCCTTGCCCTTCCCATTCTTTCTCACCAATAACCGATAACCAAAAACCTTTTCTTTTCCCCTTCTCTCCAATATCCCAAAAACATGTTTCTTTACCCAGGAGCTTAAATCAAAAAAATCAAAATTCATGGTGTCGAAAATAAATCAACCAGTCCTTACTCCTTAGTCATGTTAATTTTAGTGAATTCATCAAAATCATTACACATTCAAATCATATTATCAGGTATCGCTATTATTTTATTTCTAATTTAATAATGCATATTGAGAAAATGTTGGAATGATCATTAAGTACATCAAATTGAAGTCAATGACACTTGAATCGGGCATGAAAGAAAGACATACATAGCGCAATTTATATATACATTTTATGTTTATTGGAGTTTGAAGCTCAATAATGGCAGCAAGACACACCCATGACATTGGCATAAAGGGTGGTTTGGATAGTAATCATACAAACATTTAGGTCACTGAATTTAACGGTTATTTGCACAAGATAAAAACAGGGTAAAATACACCGTTAGTCCCCACGGTTTTTGCAGATTTCACGATTTAGTCCAAAATCGGATAAAATTGCACCATTCTTCCCCAACGTTGCCAATATTGTTCGCCGCCAGTCCAATTTTCTAACGACGTTAGTATTTCCTCGTTATCGCCTTTCACATGCAATACACACGAGGGTAGGGTTATCTTTTCACTTTTTGTCTTTTCATTCTATTTGTTTAATGTTTCCATTGTACTTCTCACTTGCCCTTTCATTCACATTTACAACCCCACCCCCCACCGGTACCATACACACACACTTTGATTTTATTTCTCTCCACTTTCCCTTTCTTCTTCTTTTTCATTTTATCCCCAATGTATAAGAACCCTAATAAATGGTCGTTTGTCTGACAATTTTGTTGCAATTACGGATAAGCGGGTTCCTAATGCTAAGAGTATTCTTATCATATTGGTTTATGCTCCTCAAGAGTTATTTGAAAAAGATGCTATGGCAATATTCGAATCATGTGATTGATAGTTGGAACGGAGAAGTTGTAGTAATGGGTGATTTTAACGAAGTTCGGACACAAGACGAACAATATGGATCAGTTTTTAATGTTTAAGGAGCTGCTGCGTTCAACTCGTTCATTTCGTTAGAAGGCTTGGTGGAGGTTCCGTCAGGAGAATACTCTTTTACATGGTCCCATAAATTGGCTTCTAAAATGAGTAAGCTAGATCGACTTCTTATTTCTAAAGGTTTAATGGGGCAATGTCCGAATATTCCTGTTATACTTTGAATCGTTTCTTGTCGGATCATCTGCATATTTTATTGTGAGAGATAAGTTTCGATTATGGTCCTACTCCATTTCGTTTCTATAATTATTGGTTTGAATTGGAAGGTTTTGACAAACTTGTGGAAGAAATATGGAGTGAATATTTGACAACCGAAATGCTATGTTAAGGTTGTTGAAGAAACTAAAGCATCTTTAAGTGAAGATTCGCACGTGGGTTAAAGATATTAAGGATAGGTCATAAAATCATAGAAAAGGTCTAAAGGGTAAGTAGGCTGATATTGATACTATTTTAGATAAAGGGGATGTTAATTCAGATCTTTTGGAAGAATGTATGAATATTATGAAAACGTTACAAGACTTGGATAAGATTGAATTGTTAGAAGTGGCTCAAAAAGCTAAGATTAAATGGTTGATTGAAGGAGATGAGAATTCTAAATGCTTCCATGGTATCATAAATAAACAAAGAAGTAAGCTTGAAATTCGAGGCAATTTAGTAGATGGTGTTTGGATAGATGATCATAGTGCGGTGAAAATGAGTTTTTATCTCATTTTAAGGATCGTTTTGATCATCCATTTTTATCTCGTTTTAAACTAGAAAGGGATTTTCCTAATTAATTATCCGTGGATCAAAAGGTTGAGTTGGAAAGAAATGTTACAAAAGATGAAATTAAAGGGACGGTTTGGGATTGAGTTGGAAAGAATGTAACTTACTAATGAAGTGTGTTAACGAAAGTTAGTAAAACCTAAATCTGCTGAAAAAATTTGTTGGGCGCCTTTTTATGCAAGAAAAAAAGAAGAGTACCCTGATTGAAAACGGACCCTAAGTTTAGTGCCTTTTTTGTGCCAATTGCCCTAAAAATATCATATATATCCAAATATTATTTTATACATATTTAAAACAAAAACAATACATGATAATTATATTTTAAATCTGAAAGGTCATTTATACCCTCATTGATGAAGGTAAATCATATCTGTTCTACTTGTGTTTTCCATCATTGTCGTTTGTCGACTGTATTCATTTACCCAAATAATGTTCTTGCTAGTTAATTGATTGATTGTTATATTTTAATTCTGATCATTAATAAGCCCAATCTTATGCGAGTTAAAACCATCTATTAACTAATTATCCAGCAGCATATTCGATTCGTGGATCGTCTTCACTGAAAGCAATTAAAAAAAATATCTTTGTGGACTGTTTATATGATTACGAGAAACAAACATATGACTTTTTTGCTTATTCATATAATTAATTAAACGGTAAACACCGTAAAATAACAATTTACTTTCTCCAATTTGCCAAGTTGAAACACTTATTTTTTTTATCAACATATAAACCAACGTACTTTTCAAATTTTGTTTTCACTTCACCATATCTATATAATAAAACAAAACGAATTTTTCATTTCAAAAAAATTGGAACCATACCTTATTTAGTAGTAATTTTATTTAAAAAAAAATGATTATTTTCTTATTAAGTAACATTTTATATTTATCCATAACACAAGTAGAAGATAAATACAAAAAATATAGATAAGATATAAAAAAAAAGAAAAAATTATTTTCTTATTAGGTAACATTTTATATTTATCCACAACACAAATAGAAGATAAATACAAAAAATATAGATAAGATGCAATTAACAATAGGATTAAAATTTTTAAATAATTATTTCAAATTTTTTTTAAAAAAAAAACCCTCGCGCGCGCGGGCATTATAACTAGTGACTAATATAAAATTGCATCGTTAGTCCTTTATAATAATGACCGTTAGTAAATAACTTAAAATTTAATTTTCTTACGTTTTCGTCCGTTTTTACACGTTTTTTGCACGTTTTCGTCCATTCTTGCACGTTTTCGTCCGCTATACACGTTTTCGTCCGTTTTTCATGTTTTTGTCCGTTTTGCACATTTTTGTCTGGTTTTTAAACGTCGTCGTCCGTTTTACACGTTTTCGTTCGTTTTTACAAGTTTTTGTCAATTTTTGCATGTTTCGTCCGTTTTTGCATGTTTTCAACCATTTTTGCACGTATTTCGTTAGTTTTTACATGTCTTCGTCCGTTTATGCATGTATTCGTCTGTTTTTGCATGTTTTCGTCTGTTCTTACATGTTTTCATCTGCTTTTACGCATGCAAAAACGGTTGAAAATATGCAAAAACCGGTTTAAAATGTGTAAAAACGGACAACGACGAGTAAAAATGGACGAAAACATGTAAAACGGACGAAAACGTGCAAAAACGGANAGTTTATCATGCTTTCGGTTTTGATATCGGGATACCCGGGAAATGATATCGATGTATTTTTAGAACCGTTGGTTAATGATCTGCAAACCTTATTTAATGACGGGGTTGATACATATGATGCTTTTACAAAAGAAAAGTTTAAACTGTGTGCCGCTGTGTTGTGGACGATAAATGATTACCCTACACTTGGTACATTATGTGGCTGCCCATACAGTGGATTCAAAGGTAGTGTAGTATTTGTGTATTCGTCTGTTTTTGCATGTTTTCGTCTGTTCTTACATGTTTTCATCTGCTTTTACGCATGCAAAAACGGTTGAAAATATGCAAAAACCGGTTTAAAATGTGTAAAAACGGACAACGACGAGTAAAAATGGACGAAAACATGTAAAACGGACGAAAACGTGCAAAAACGGAAGGCGACGTGTAAAACTGACGAAAACGTGCAAAAGCAGACAAAAAACGTGTAAAAACACACGAAAACGTGTAAAAGCAGACGAAAACGCGTTAAAACGGACGAAAATGTGCAAAAACGGACGAAAATGTGTAAAAATGAACAAAAATGTAAGAAAATCAAATTTTAAGTTATTTACTAACGACATTAGTATAAAGGACTAACGATGCAATTTTAAGTTAGTCATATGAGTGAAGTCAAAACAAATTTTGAAAAGTACGTTGGTTTATATGTTGATAAAAAAGTAAGTGTTTCAACTCGGCAAATTGGAGAAATTAGGTTGTTATTTTATGGTGTTTACCCTTAATTAAATTCATGAACTTTGTATTTGTTGATGTGCTTTGCAAGGGTGAATGGATATTTACATTTAAAAAATAAATTATCATGTATTTTATTGTTTAAAATGTGTATAAAATAATACTTAAACCATTTCCAATTAATTATAGTAGTTGTAACTAGTTTTTTTATGTAATTGTTTTTAAAATGGTTTTTCTAACTTGTGCATTATCCGCACAAGTCAAAAATACCAAAAGTATTATAGGACTCACGTAAAAACAATTAGAAATCCACACAACAATATTTTTTTTTTATATATATTTTTGTGTGGATCTTTGAGTACATTTATGTACTTTTCGACGTATTTTTTGGTGTGTTTAGTTAGAAAAATCCTTTATAAAAACACCACCAAGATCAAAATGAGATATTTTCCTTGATAATAAGTCATTGTCACTTAATAAAACCTTGATATTTTCTTGCCTACTAAGTTTTATAAAATTTGATTAGTGTAGTGACTAGTGACCACTTGTGACATACAAAAAACATAATCCTAGAAGCCTCCTCCACTTAAACCTGGTCCCATATAACATAGTCGGTGTACTACACAAAAGACAGAATATTATTTTCTTGATCCGTCATACCATTTTCTTTTTTTATTTTTTATTTTGAGAAGATAATCATTGGCATAATTCAACCTCATCACTCACCCAAATCACTTAAAAAAGTAAACGCTTATCAAAACCCTGGTTTTAGTTTTGAAAAATGATTGACTAGTTTAGTCAGAGGATGGAAGTTGATGTTTCCATCCCCAATTAGCAAAACTTGATCTTTATTTATATATAAAAGATTTGGTGGAAAGATGTTCAAGTGTTGTTGGTTTAGTGTTATGTGTTTGATGATGATGATGATTGGTGGTTATGGTGTTGTTGCTAATGTTGTTTTGATGGGGAATAATCTCACTTTGTCTTTTGATGATATTGAAGCTAATTTTGGTGAGCTTGCTTTCTTTTGTGTTTCTTTTTATAAAAGTTGTTGAATTTATGGTTAAGTTGGGTGTGATTTGTATTGGGTTAGCTTAAAGTTGCAAACTTTATGTGTTTCAACATGTTTCTTGAATCCTTAAAAGCTGTTTAATTCTGTATGTTTAAGGTTGTTTAGTAGGATATGATGGGTTTTGAGTGTCTGGTGAATTGTTTTTTATAAAAACTTGTAGAATTAGTCCCAACTTCGAAACAACTGGATATTGCTTGGGGCTATGGATATGGGGTTTTTCCGTCGATTTAAAACTTTTGGAGAACTTGTTGTGAGAAAATTCATTTTTATGATAAATGTAAAGTTTATGACATATCAAGCGTGCCTTTATCAAGAATGTGGATGTTGGGTTGGTAAGTATACTAATGGTGTCCTAATTTTGTGGGTATATTTGCAGCTCCACCTGTGAAAGGATCCGGGGAATGCGGAACATTGTTTTTAGGGGAGCCGTTGGATGGTTGTGGACCGTTGAGTAATACCTCGATTAAAGAAAGTATAAACCCGCCCTTTGTTTTGATGATTAGAGGAGGATGTAGTTTTGAGGATAAAGTACGAAGAGCTCAATCTGCGGGTTTTAAGGCGGTTATAGTTTACAACAACGATGATAGTGATCTGGTTGCAAGTATGGTATCTTTTCGCTTTTACTTTTTTAGTTACATATAGTGTGTTACTATTTCTATAATCAGGTATGCTTGTTGGGATAGGTGTTGTCAAAAGTTGTAATCTGCTTGAAACACGTCAATTATATATGTACAAGTAAAAGATGTGTTTGTATGTTTGTTTGAAAGTGCCTCAAGCCCTCGATTATTAAGTGTAAGAAATACATCTTAATGTGTGGGCCTATGCGTGAATCTTATGTATTTTTGTTTCTAAGTAGTGGGAGAATTGTATAGAACTAGTTACTTAATTCCATGCTGGATTATGTTGAGACAGATTTTGTGGCTGATGATTTGTCTACATGTGTAAGCTTTGAATTGAGGTAGATTTTTTGCTGGGAGTAGCTTGGATATCTTAGGCCTATTTCATTAATATAGTACGGGTGTTGAGGACTTGATCTCTACATCTTAGTTATATTGTTGGCAAGCGAGAGTGGTTGTTAACCTGTCTTGGTGTTTAATTTGCATACCTAACATCAATCACATAAACCTTCAATGAGGATTGAGATATTGCATCTTTTCTCTTATGTCCCAAGCTGACCATTTGTGTTACCTAATGTGGTTAGAATTGGACAGTGGTGTAATTGACAGAGTATGAGATTGTTATTGGTAAATTTTTTTATTAACATATGAAAAAACTTCACATTTTGCCTATAAGAAGAACATTAAAGGCATTTTATACTCTTCTTATAGGCAAAATTAAGAGTTTTTTTCATGTTAATAAAAAGTTGTACCAATTACATTCTCATTAGGTAACTGTTGTTGTTGTTGATTAAAGGCATTTTATATGATGGATTATGAGTGTATGAACTAGTTAGTGTTTTCTTGGCATCATTTAAGGACAAATTTGTTACTTAAGATGGCAGTTGATGATGATATGCTATAGGTGGAAAAATGGGCTGGTCGAGTATGGCTCGCCTGAAACACATTCTGTCCAAGATCTTAGAACTTTTGTTTAAACATTTAGTGTGTCAAATACGATTAAAATAAGTTTATTACTAATATATATATTTTTTTATAAATGATTTAAAAGCTTTTATGCAGTGAAAATAGTTACACTTTGTGAGCAACTTTCAACCCATTTCCTTTGTAGATAATTTCTAATCAACTTTCTTGTTCCCTTAGAGACGAAAAATAATCTTAGTTGATTTATTATGAGTAAATAAATATATATGATATATGAATGTTTCAACAAGATCATACAAAATATATAATTTTCTTCTTATTTAGTTAAAATTTAAATGCTTCCTTCAAATTGCAGTGGCAGGGACCTCAGCTGGTATATCGATACTTGCAGTATTTGTGTCAAAAGCATCAGGCCTAAAGCTCAGCAAGTATACAGGCATGACTGCAATGGAGACATGGATTATCCCAAGCTATGAAAACTCAGCATGGTCAATCATGGCTATATCTTTTATTTCATTGCTGGCAATGTCTGCTGTTTTGGCAACATGTTTTTTTGTCCGAAGGCATCGTATAAGACGAGAACGCCCTCAAGCTTCTCGTGTTCGGGAATTCCATGGGATGAGTAGTCGGTTAGTGAAAGCCATGCCAAGCTTGGTGTTCACAGCAGTTTTAGAAGATAATTGCACTTCAGCTACATGTGCTATATGTCTTGAAGATTATAATGTCGGTGATAAGCTTAGAATTCTGCCATGCCGCCACAGTAAGTCTTCTTTGATTTAAGGAAAGCTAGTGATGTGTTGGTGTTTCTGCATGTTATTAGTGTTTTTATATAACAGTTAATGAGGTTGAGAAGATGGGTCATGGGTATAAGTTATGGTACTTTTTTATAACAGCAGAAAAGGATAGTTTAGACTAATGATCAACGGGATGGGAGGGGCGTGCCAAAATAGGCAANGTACTCAAATACATGGTAAAGTAGAGATTGCCTGCTGTAAGGGTATTAAAGCACACTGTCAATTGGGAGAATTTGCTGTTTCATTTACAGTTCTTTTCATATTGTATTTTGACAGAATTTCACGCAATGTGTGTGGATGCTTGGCTGACTTCATGGAGAACTTTCTGTCCTGTCTGCAAACGTGATGCAAGGACTGCCAACGGTGAACCACCAGCCTCAGAACGCACACCGTTGCTCTCATCATCAAACCTTGCTTCCATGGCTTCATCAACCATACTATCTTCTGCATATTCATCATCTTATGCATCATCAAGAGCAATACAGATAGGTCAAAGTCAAACATCACGTACAGGTTCTAACTTAAATTCTGTCTCCAGTACCCCTTACAATATGCACTCTCTTCAATCCCCTTATATTACTCCATCACGAAGCTCATATATCACTCCATCACGAAGCTCATTAGACCTTAGAAACATCGCTGCATCCTCTTCCCATAGATCTCGTGCCTCTCATTTAATTTCCTCAAACTCGTTGGGTTACCCTTCTTTATCTCCTCTAAATTCCCGACACCTGTCTTCATATTACCAGAGTCCAGGCAACGCTTCATCGAGTTATCTTTGGTCTTCTAGTCAGCAGCCGCATCCTTTGCGCCATAATGACTCTGCTGCTAGCTTTTCTCCATACACTTCGGCTCATTCTCTTCCAGAATGTTGATTACAGTGTGTTGAGACCATCTGTATATTGTAGTTAAAGGGTTGGTTTATTGTCGTATTTGTTTGCTACTAGATTGGTTTACGACACAGTGAGTTTCTTGTTATTTGATGCTTCTGATTGGTGAGTTATAGATATTTGTTTAAAAGGGAATACTATTATGTGGTTATATTGTAGTCAATAGTTGATACTTGTCACATACCTTGTCTTCTTGAAGAGACCATGAATTGTGCTGCAAAGTACATGGGTAAACATTTTGTTTTGTTTCAGAGAATCTAACCTTATCTTTTGGTACCTTGATCATAGAAATGCGAGAATGTGTTGATTTAGATTGTGTTTTTCTTTTAATCTTAAACCAATACGTTTAGTTAAGAATGAAAATTGGTCAAAAGTAGATCGATGTCTAGTTGATGTATGTTGTTTATGTTGTCTTCTCATCTGTAAAAATCTTAAGGGGGTGTTTGTGGTTGCGATTTCAAGCAGATTACATCTGCTTATTGCGTCATAAAAACGCGAATAATAAGTTGAGTGTTTGAGAAACCAAAGCTGAAACAATGTAAACAGAATGTACTAGTTACTATTTGTTAGTATAAATACATCAAAGTTTATTATTTGTTGAACTTAAACAATGTAAAAAGAATGTCCTTTATAGTCATTTCATATTTTGAATATTTAGATAATCTGATTTGTCAGGCACTCAAAAAAACTAATTATTAAACAACATAATCAAATTCAAACACTATGTTTCAAAACCACGTTTTGTAACAACTAATTATTTGTTTTCAAAATGTGTAATCTGTTGTTACAAAACGTGATTCTGAAACATCCTCTAAATCGACATGAAAATAAACCAGTTAAAGATTGAGTTTAAACGTAATTTGGGTCGATTTACTTAAACTTCTCAATATAGCCGAAAACAGATGGCAAAACGTCACTCAAGTACTAAACCGGATGATAATACAATTTCTGTAGTGATGGAATTACTTAACCGGGTGAGAACATAACTTCAATTGCGTTGGGTAAATATTAATCGGATCAAAATGCAAAATAGATAGAGCATTAGGTGTAGATACACTTGAGGTAAATATCGATCTGATCAAAAAGCAAAATAATTAGATTATTAGGTGCTGTAAAATCGATCATGATAAAAAGTGTTGTCGCATCAGCGCACACTATAGATCACACTAAATCTATTTCTACCTTATAGTGGTAACACGAAAACTTGGAACTCAACTAAAATTTCTACTCACAGTGTGGTCACCACCACATTGATCAAACCACACAACCACAATGTGATAACGCCAATGTATTTGAGGAAGAATCCGTGCCTATCCACGCGACCGTTGTCACTACGCCGAACAAAGACTCTCATATGCATTACGGAGTATATTAGTTGGTTTTCATGTGAATCACACATATATAGATGTATAGCTAAGTTAGTTATAGTAATAAGTAACCTAAGTTTTTACACAAGAAACCAAATTAAAAAGAAATCATAACAGACCTAATAGCTTTTCACTCAGAAAAAATTTGAACATGAAGAGTACGTACACGAACTTCCTTCAATGTGACCAACAATAGCACTACCACTACTACTAATGCAACAAAAAAAACTTCATGTTCCTACTATTACTATTATGTGTTTGTACTAAAACAAAAGTTGTATGACCGGTTCTATATCCACCATTGGTGTATATGCTCGTCGAGAATAGCTCTAATCTTCATAGAATTACCGTATGCATCATACTCTTCTACGACATTATTTAGGTCCTCATCAGATTGTACTTCAATTAACACGTTAAGATCTTCACCCGGTAATTTACACCTCAGTTTCATAGACTCCACACACGCATCCCACAACTTAAAAATTAGCTCATTGTAACTGATACGACGATCTACTGCTATAACCTCGTGTGTGCCACCACTGTATCGAAGTTTGCCGTCATGCTTACATAGAATAATCTCGCCACCATAACTGCAGTGAAATTTGATCTTCTTGTTGGAACCCAATGTTGCATCCATGACTAGTTAAACGTAAGGTAAAAAATAAGAGTTGTTGTCAAATACGAGTACGTTTTGTAATACATCTTTTATTTGTTTGATTTCAAAGAGCTACACATAAAATAAACTATGAAGCTTATCGTTTTATTAAATTTGAGGTAAGTGTTATCCTAAGAATAAAGTTATCACTAGTAATAGTATGAGTTTAAGTGTTTACTTGTGGCTTAAGGAGCATGTTAAATATTACTTATAGCATATTGTTTTGTCTCGATAAATATATAAGTTCACTCACTAGTAGTCATCATCTATTTATCATTTTCACTCTTCAGTGACAAGCATATGCAAGTGGTGCCAAAGTACTAGGTTAGATATAGCCATGACAAATAAGTAATTAAATCTATGGAAAAACAATATGACTATATACGAGTAAAACCAATGGAGCATTAGTCCAATGGTTGGAGCATTTGTGCTTGAGTCAATAGACCCATGTTCAAGTCTCATTCTTGGCATTTGTTTCATATAGGTACCCACCTCCGCAAAATCTATGGGCACATTAGAGAGACTTTGTGGAATAAAAGCTCAGGGGTCCGAGTCTTGGCTCGTGCTCACCCCCGTTGGTGCTCCACTAGGCCAGAAGAGTTGCCGGAGCTATAATCCGAAACTCTTTTTTGTAAATTTAGAGCATTAGAGTAATATTTAAATTCAATTAATAAAAGGTTATCGCTTGTAACATTAAGATCATGACTATTGCCATAATCATACTCGTAAGAACATCCTCATTAAAAAAGAATAAAACACTTAAAAAATAATACAGAGAAACCATTTGGGTGTGGAGCATTATTTTTGTTAGACCAATGAGCATTAACTGTGTTCTTAAGTGGAGTAAAAGCGATGAAAGATAGTGAGAGTGAAAAGATGTAAAGGTAGAAAGTAAAAGCAAAATAACTATTTACTTTCGCTTTCATTCCTAAAAATCACTTTTACTACATTTCCTCCCTTTAATTGTAGTAAGTCGTTTATATAATTAAATCAACATAGTACCTAGAGGTGGCAAAAAGGGCGGGTCAGGCAGGCACAGGCCACGGTTCAAACGGGCTACGGGCTAAACGGGCACGGTCATTTATAAAATCACTTTTACTACATTTCCTCCCTTTAATCGTAGCAAAGTCATTTATATAACGAAATCAACATAGTACCTAGAGGTGGCAAAAGGTGCGGGCCGGGCAGGCACAGGCCACGGTTCAAACGGGCTACGGGCTAAACGGACACGGGCCAAACAGGCGCATGTTATACAAATCCCTTTAAAAAAAGACCTAAAACGACGAAATCAAACATAACACCTTATAATTAAATATATTATATCTATAAGTTTTTCTTTAAAAACAATTGTAATGTTCTCCAATAAAGAGAAATTACGTGCCCATTTGCGCCCATTTAAAATATATGCTCATTTCAAAAAAAGGAGGTGCTAAATGTGTCCAAATCTCTTACAAATTTGTCCAAATTGGCCAATTTTTTTGATTTTGGGCACAAATTGCCACCTCTAATACTACTCCCACCGTCTCAAATTTATTGTCATGTGAGAAATCGCATAGTTTAATAAAAGTGGGGTCGCTTTAGTTTTCAACCATGCAAAAAGAATTTTCTTTTACTTTATTCTCTAGTTTATACTTAAAAGAGAAAGCGGACAATTATTTTTTGACATCCCAAAAAATATGGACAATAATTTTGAGACAGAGGGAGTATCTTTTAAATTTAAATATTGTATAAACGCTAACCGTTAAATAAATGCTTCTAAAGTCGTTGGTTTATTGTTTTTAGAAAAAGTAACGGTTGTTTCACATAACCGCCAAAATCAATACAAAACTAACGAATTTCTACATATCAAAGTGCTCAAAAACATTAAATCTGAAATCATTTATTTTTTGTCTCAGTTTCTGAAAATCATAATCTATGAAATTTGGTGGTTACACAAGTATCTACTTATGTTTATGTCGTGAAGTTACTGGAGGAAGAACTTGATTGTTATCACGAGAAAAATAAGTTTATCTAATGGTGAACCCGATTGGAACGATAGTTTCGGGTTTTGGGCACATAGTTGGAAGTATTTTTGGTCCTCAACTCGATTTTCTTTCGGGAAAGAATTGCTTGTAATTCATCATCTTTACTACTACTACATCATATGTTACTCACTTAGTGTTTTATTTTATGTAATTGAACAACGTTTGATTTGATCGGTATAGTCCAGTGGTCATTCTGGTAACCAACTTTCACCGTTGGAATGTTATGTCATGTTTTGCAAATTTGACCCGAAACCATTCTTTACATATGCTGATGTGGTATGTCAACTGTGTAAAATAGGCAGCATGTCATCTACTATGTAACAGATTTTTCTAAAAAGAATCACATATGAAAATTGTTAGAAAAGTTTGAACGAGACATGGTTACTATCTAGTGACATTTGTCTCGATAGTTCATGTTACTTGTTTTTTTAATAGATTGTTGCTATTGAGATGTCAATCATTCTAAAATGATATGTGAATTGCTGAACTGATGTTATGGTTTTTCGAATTATTGATCAGCAAGTGCGGTCCAACATGGGATATAGAATGTTACATTGAGAATTTCTGCATAGACCATCTTCTGAAATTCTTTGCGGTTTCATTGTTGTTCTACATTGGTAAGTTTATCCCAAATTTTCGTGAACTATAACAATATGATTCATACATGTCACTAATCTCTTTATTTAATATGTTATCGGTTCATTTGCAGTTCTTCTAGCGTTGTACACATTATACAAATTGAAGGTATTCCACTGCATTTTCAAAGTTATTTTCAAAATGATCCATGCGTGCTTTTCAACAATTTTTGCAATGTGGGAGCAAGCATGCGAGGTGTGTTTCCATATGTTGTGTAGTATCAAGAATAGGCGTAGAAGACGCAGGGGAGACATTGAAATGTTGGACATGAGTAGTAGAAGCGATCAGGATGATACTGATATTGACACGAGTGTGTCAGAACCTTATACGGCCAGAAGGAGATTTTGGTCAAGAAGAGATCACAAACGAGACCATTTGAAAAGATCATTAAAGGCCAAGAACCATCGGCTGCGTTTAGGTGTTGATAGTGGTGATTCTGTTTATGTGACAAAAAGAAAACATATTAAACATGGTGATGTACGGGTTAATAGAACATCAAGCTTTGCGCGAAGAGCAGGAAAACACAAGAGATCAAAACAAGTGCACAAGAAGAGGTAGAAATTCTAAAAGTGGTGGCGTTCGGGTTACTGGAGCGATATTGGCCCCGTGAGGCCTAGTTATCAGCATCAACGGGCCAATTATCTTTAGCTTAGTTTCTGTATCAACTTTTGTGTCATAGATAGCCACATGCCCACATTAGTCAATTTCAGTCAGCAACATGGCATGTGTTATTTTAGACATGAAAACAAAAATGTTGTTTTTTTCTAATCAATTATGTATTCTCTTAAATATTTTACTCCTTTTATTTGCAATCCGACGTGTCTTAGTGATGTGTTATACGCCTTAAATAATGACATATTATCGAAAATCCTGATGTCACCACCATTAAGGGGGTGTTTGGATTAGCATATTTTGTAGGCTTATGGGCTTACTTGAAATTGGAAAAGCTGCGCATGTTTCTTTTTACTTTAGGAGCTTACCAATATGAGTATGGCTTAGTATACGCTCAACTTGATAAGCTCATAAGCTGGAAAAAGTGGGCTTGTGAGCTTTTCAAGTTTGAATAAGTCCATTAGCTCAGAAAATAAGCTATAATCCAAACACCCCCTAAGTAGTATTAACCTCATCCATGTTACTATAACATCGCAAATAGTAATATCTTTGATCTAATTATACAACCAATTTGTCCTACGTTTGGGGTGCAATTCGAGTGCCTTAGAAAGCATGTATATGTGAGTTACTGTCTCGAAAAGATCACATTGTTCTATCTACAAATTATATTGTTGCTAGAGTACTTGAATTCAAATGCGTAACATGACAATAATTACATTCAAAAATAATTTGGAGGTTAAAGTAATGGCTTAGTTACCAAATCTAGAAGAGAACATGTTTTAAGCACATGTATGCAAGCAGGCTCAATGTGCAGCAATTATATATGGGGACAAAAAAAAATAAAGTTGGTAGATCAACAGCAGATGCAGCTAATTATTTTCTGAGTTAGCGAGTTAAACAGCTAAACCATGGTCTGTCTGTCTGTCCATCTGTCTCTTTGTGATCAAGGATCAATCAGTGGAATAGCACTATTTCAATCCTAGTAAACTAAAAGTTTGAGTCAAGCTATTTAGTCCTTTTATTGTATTATTTTTCATTTACAGTATAGTTTATTCAGTTAAAAGAATACAGAAGCGTTAAGTTGTTGGTTTCGACCTGTTTTGAGCAAACAAGCTCTTCCACAGTACACCAGCCAGTTTGATCTACAATCATTTCATATCTATAATTATTAACCCGTTATTTTATTTACTTACAAATTAGATTAAGGCTTAAAATAAAAAGTATAGATTTAATTAGCGCGTTTGGCTAAGCTTATTTAGATGCTTATACAGTGTTATCAAAACACAATAAGCTTAACCAAACACCTCCTAAAAACTAAAAAGTGCTTAATGGCAATTTTAACACACCATAGGAGGTGTGTAGCCAATACCCGATAAGCCCTTTTCAATAAACTAGAAACCGAAAAATAAAAATAACGGAAAGGAAAAACTGATTTGCGGTCAACATGCTTAATAACAAAATAAACACTAAAACAAAGAATACAAAATTTATAAAACTATAATGAAATACCATAGTTGTCTGTACAAAAGACCCCGCTATTAGCAGACTTAGATTATATGGCTAACAACACCTAAACATTTGGATCTACTTCAGAAATGAGGTCAATCTCCCTCATTAAATACCTAATAGGCTAATACTATTACTCACTAGTCAAAGAATCAACTCCTAAACCAGTCCTGAGATCCACTGATATAATTCGCGCAAAAACGACCTCATAAACTGTTATTTCTACACATTACAATTAGCTTCACAAAAAATTTCCCAACTTACCCTCAGAAGCACAAGCCTTTCTGAACCCGTCAAGACTGTTCTTGCAGCCTTACCTGCTCATGAGCTTTTAAAGCATCGCAAGTAAAATTCTCTAAAGCCTTAAAAATTGGAATTACACCGCCTTGTAAACTACTTGAACCACCATTGTAAACTAACTTCATAGCTTCCTTATGCCTTGCCCATTCTTCTTCGACCTTTCCGGCTTCTGAAGGAACCATTGACCCATGTGCGCTATCTGGCCCAATATTTACACGTTTTCTTGCAAATTCCTTGGCTATATACTCTTTTTTGAGCATGAGTCGTTGCATATCGTCTTGTCTCTCCAGCAGTTGCCTCAAATTTGAAGCAAAACCATTCATTGCTTTGGAGACTCTTTCTTGTGAAACACCTTTGATTTCCCTTTGCCAATCGTTGCATATTATGAAAATTGGAGGAGCGCCTATGCGGCCAGGGGAATAAGGAATCTCACCATCAATGGTTACTTCCGGTTCGTGATCAATGCATTGCAGTAGCCAACCATTTAAGGAATCAACATATGATTTCTGAGCATTAATCCAGTTATTAAAATGTTGACACCAGGTTACAAGTCTTGTTTCAAGCTCGAGAGTGGTTCTTAAGCTTGAATCTCTTTCAAGGGTTGTGTTTGCCCTTAGAGTCCGACTTCTGCTATCCATGATGGCTTGAAATTGTCTTCGATGACATTGCACAAATGATTGCCACATTCTTATTAGTCTGTAGAAAACAAAATAAAATCGGTAGTTAGGATCGGGTGTGATCATTTGAGGCATAAGTGCTGAAATGAAACAAATGCACAATTATGAGCACACATTTTTAGAGTAAATAAGTAGATAGCGTCTAATGTTATTTATCTAAACGCCCACACTAGGATATGAAGGTCTTACACAAACCATTAGTGTTTATGAAAGCATAAAGAGGGGCAAGTGGTTGTGCTTGAACTTGGGTGTTTGGATGTGTATTCTGAAACTGATTTATGTGATATTGGGTAATAAGTAATGTTATTCACCATAGATAAATCAGTTCTGTGGCAGAGCTGGTACGAAAATGAACGTCCTGGTCCACAACTGATCACGTGAAAAACATGTTTATCCAAACATTAAAATTGGTTATGATGACTTCAAGTTGTAATAATCAGTTTCAAACACCATATCCAAACACCAGTTACATTTTGTAACTTGTAAGTACCAAAAACGAGCTTACTAGAAGAGGTTCATACCCGTAGATCAATTCACTGACTTGCGGCTGCAGTTCTTTGTCCCTAACCTTGTGTATCTCCCTAGATATTGCATCAATAGCTTTGATTGATACATTAAGTTTAGTTGTTAACCTTCGTATAGAAGCCTCTGCAGCCTCGATCTTACTCGATTCTGCTCCATTGGCATCCAATTCAAGTAACCTCTGGTGCATTTTCTCGTACATGATCCTTATCCTTTCTTCATCCTAAAACCAGACCAACCACCTGATGTATCAATATGAGATTACTAAAATGAAATCTGAAAATGAATGGCTAAACAAGGAATCATTCTAATCATCACCCAGAAAGTCTATAATCATTTTTTATTGTAAATATCAAATAAATTAATTAATTAATATTAAGATGATAATGATCATATTACCTTTACTGCCTTGTACAATTTTTTCTCCCATACATATAGTTTCTCCAAAGTAGAAGAAAGGTTAACGGACTCATCATCCGAAACTGCATCCAGATTATAGGATCCTGCTAATTTCGTTACACGAGAAGCTGATCTTACAGGTTGAATTGGATGGTCTGAAGTTGTGGAGGAAGGTGCTAGAATCTTGGATAAAACCACTGAAAAATGACATATAATTTGTCAATGATACAGTAAGAATATTTTGAAGCAACATCTGAACACGATAACATACATGGCAGGAAATGCAACACTAAAATCGACACTTCCTACAATTTACACAGTAGTTCGCGATAATTATGACAGTCATGCTCTAATGTGCCTATTGGTGATATAAGTTAATTACTTTTGCGCAATTTAAGAGAGTAAAATAACAATCATGACTTTAAAAATAAAAAGGAAAGCAGTGTATCAGTATATATTATGGGGATGAGAAGCAAATATTATTTACCTTTAAGAACTGCAAACCTTGATTGATAAGGCAACTTCCCTGCCTCAAGCATCAAGGCGACCTCTTTCCCATAGCTAAACGCAGTCTCAAATTCATCCTTGATTTCAGTAACCACCTCATGAAGATCCCGAGAACCATGAGGAGATAATGTTGTCAAACTACTCATAATTGAGGAGTCTAACTCAGGTGTTGACCCCTCATCTGTATCGAAACTTCCCCCCTTTTTATGATCATGCCCCTCATCCATGCTGTGTGAAACGATAGTCTCTGAGCTATTCTTATCTACTTCAATGTCAACAGAATGTGCCCCCTTATTATTTTCCATTGGTACTGAATGAAGACTGGATTCACTTTTTCCTGGTGGTATTCTTCCAGAGCTAACCTCAGTACTACTAGAATGTCCCTTCCATGAACTGCCTTCAATATCTTCTTTTCTAATCGGTCGGGATATGCCTTCACCTATATTTCTTTTTTTACTAAATGTGTTCCCCTTGATAGCCTCTTCATGGTGAGACTCGGTTTCTGTTTCTTCTTCTAAATCAGGAATTCCCTCCCTTTCTCTCACTTCACTCGAATCTGGACTACTAGCCATTGATTCATACCCGTGTCCATACCCATAACTCTGGAATTCATTATCATACGCATCAAAAAAGTTAAGATAATCAGATGCCATAGGTGGAGGAGGAGGTGGGGGACTTTTCGGTTTCTTAGGCTCTTGAGGAGGTTGTGCGGGTGCAGGTGCAGGTGCCCCACCATAAGGAAATCCGTACCCATACCCAAACCCATTTCCATACGGATCATATTGCATCGGATCAACCCATTGCCCTGTTTCTTGATATCCCCTTACTTCCTCCTGTTGAATTACAGTACGGCTAGCTGGTGCAGACTTTTTCATATAAGAAACATAATGATTTGAACCCGTATACGCATTCCCACCATACCCATTATAAGAATCAAAATTTTCCTGATACTGACCCCATGGAGGCTGATACTGCGACACAGATGGGTTCTCCACATACGGGTCACCCTCACCTGCACCCGGACCCCAACTTTGGTTTTGTCCCCAAACAGGCTGATAGGGAAATGCAGACGGGGTAACCAAATATGGATCACCCCACGCAGGCTGCTGATATGGCACCTGCATTGGTCCTCTATTCATTACATAAGGATCATGATCACCCCAATTATTAGTCTCATCTGGTCTATTATTCACAAAACGCCCATTTGACTCCATTCCATTATATCCACGCGGCATATCATCAAACGACGACACTGGTGGTCTACTCTCAAAACCACCACCACCACCACCATGCCCCTGCCCATGACCATCCTCATCACTATCATCTACATGAATATGCCCATGATCATGTCCATGACCATGACCATGACCATGACCATGACTATCTAAATCCGAACTCAAATCCGAATCATCATCACTCTCACTACCACTATGCATATCATGTAAACGCGAATCATTAGACACATCACCACCACCACCACCACCACCATTCTTATCCTTACCAACCCTCCTCTTACTATCATCAGGCAATGTAAGCACAGGGGATGAAGATGGATCAGGGGAAGGTATAACTAACTGCTCATCTACAAATCTAGACAAAGCATAACCAATATCTTTCAAACTATGAAAATAAGCTAAATGGGAAGTGGATAAATCATACCTATAATCAACAGCTGATTTAATCAGCCTTTTCCTTTCCCTACATCTTATAACTAAAGGTAGATCATCTACTTTAGACACCTTACACCCCATTACACCTTAAACCCTAAAACAAATCCCATAAACCCTAACCCTAACCCTAGCAAAAACACTAAAAACAACATAGATCTAATAAAACTAAGATATGGGTATTGTTTATTTTAATGTTTTAGAGATGGGTTTTTGATAATGTGTGATATAGTGAAGTGTATATTTATTTTTATATAAGTGAATATAAATGAGTAAATATTATTTATTTAATGGAATAAAATAATGTTGTTGATATTGAAGTGTGTGATATTGTCATGTGATTGTGTACAGAGATTTTGTTGTACAAGAGGCAGAAGTAGAAGAAGAAGAAGATGAAGATGGGTTGCATGTTTTTTTTTTTTAATATTAAAAAGTTGTGTGTATTTATATATGACTTTGAGGTTTTTTTTTTGGTAGTATTTATTTGGGTGACGACAAGATTTAGTTTTGAATATTATGTTGTTGATGTTGTTGTACAGTTGTTTGTTAGTAAGATAAGAGTTTGACATTTTTTGTTATATATAGCTTGGTATCTAAGTTGTTGTGTGAACTATTTAAGGTTTTAAGGTATTAGATCAGCCGTAATCACAACATCACAATCGACTAATCAAGTCTTCGTCTTACATGGTAATTGGAAGACGCGTGCTACCTTATTAAGGTGATTCATTTAGAACGCGTCAAAGGTCAGAAAAAGTGACGATGATAAATGCGGTCTTGAGACCTCCTTATTACAGCTAGTTTTAGATTAGAGGTTAATTTTTACGAATTATGATTGGTGTAGGTAAACTAAATGGTTTTGGTTATATGTCTTAAAAGAATATGGGAAGCGAGTTTTGCTAACATGTGCGGATGTCTTTAATGCACGTACGTTATGGTGTATTAGTTAGAGAGTTGTTTATGTGTTATTTTTACTAACTATTGAGTCATTAATCTTTTATATAATAAAACAAAACCCATAGTGGTTACTTTGAAAAAGAATATTTCCTTATTAGGTAATATTTTAATTATTATTTTTTAATTTAAAATTTTAAAAATTTATTTTGTTGATATACTACACAAGTAGAAGATAAGTACAAAAAAATATAGATAAGATGCAACTAACAACAGGATTAAATTTTTTAAATGATTATCTTTAATAATAAACAAATATAATTAAAAATCATAAATCAAACAAAACAGATTAAATTATTTGTTTTTTAAGAAATAAAAATATATCATTCAAAAAAAATTTAGAAAAAAACCCGCGCGTGCGCGGGCATTATAACTAGTTTAGATTAATAAAAAAAGAAACAATGAGATGACCTCTAACTAACATTCTAAAAGTATCCGTTAGGGTAAACTTATTTATAATAATAATAATAATAATAATAATAATAATAATAATAATAATAATAATAATAATAATAATAATAATAATAATAATAATAATAATAATAATAATAAAATAGTATTTAAAAAATATTAAATAAATTTATTAACTACATATGTTAATTTAAATACAGTTTTTTTTCAGTAAATTTGAACCTTCTTTTTTAATATCATAACATAACATTTGTCTGGCGGACGCATGTTAGCAAAACACGAATAAATTGATACTTTTTGTAATTATGTTAATATTTTTGTTATTCGAAGGTTTATTAGTTCATATTAAGAAACATGTAACTGTTCACATAAAACTAATGCATAATATAAAACTAAAACTTACTTTAAGCGAAGAAGAGAACGCTAATCTTAACTACATTATAATGCATTTAGGGCATTCTTAAAAAGGAAGTCTTAAAAAAATAAGACCAAAAACATTTATTTAATTGGAAGGATTTCAAAGTAGCACATATATATGAATAGGAGTTAAGTTACATTATGAATTTTAATCTCTTTAATTTTAGGAGCCACTAATATTTATGAACCTCACTAACTTGCAATAGTCCATTTAATCAATGTGATATACCAGCCAAATTAACTACCTTTTAATGCATATTATATATATATAAAGCATACAAATTAACCCACAAACTAACATAGTTTCATCATCTCAGCTTCTAAACACGCATTACACTATTAATAATTTAAATGTTCTATTTTTAAAAAACATACATCTTCTACGTTTTAAAGTATTTGAGACAATACTAATAAGAAAGGTTTAAAATGAAAAATATTTGCTCGTCACAATCAGTCACCCGGTACCCGACGCCGCATTACGCGGGTACCCTTCTAATAATGAATAACACAACTAGGATCTTTGATCTTTATTTAGTTATGTCTCTTTGTGATGGATTCAGTTGTTATTTGGTGGAATTAATTCTCTATTTATAAGAGATGTATTGATCAACTATTAATTATGGAATGGTTTTGTAGTTTTTACCATAATTCACCAGCAAGCATCAATAATGGAAATTTTATGACTTCCATTATGGTAACTACGTAATGGTATTATCAAAATACAGTAATAAAATATAATATAATAAATAATAAATTAAACAAAATTAGCTGCATTTATCTAAAATAAAGTAATTGTTTATATATTTACCAAGACTACTAGTAATAAGAACACACCAAGACCACAAATTGCACTATTACATCAACACAATTTTAGCTTCTCTCTTCTAGACCACATCAAAACCAAATGCTCGTAGTAAAAAGACGACACTAAAAAAAAAGATAAAACATACCTTACAAAATTAAATAAACACAAAAAGCACGTAGACAAATCAAACCATTTGTTCGGTCCACCGACAGGCGACAGACCAAATGAATGCATTGTTAGGGTGGGGACGTGTTTGGTATGGTTTGAGTAACAAGGGGGATGCGTGCCTTTCGGATAGTTCGGTCCTATTACTTTTAGTGTAAGAATTGGCATTGTCGTCATAAAAATACAATTAGGATACTCATATAGACTTTTTCTCTACCCATCACTAACAAAAGACTTTTGTACAATACGAAAAGGGTCTATGTAGAATTGTAGCTTCTATATAAGGTTGGTTGAAAAATCGTTAGAAAGATGTGAATGGGGACTATTTTTTTAACTTTTCATAAAAATGTGACATGTGTTGGGGGAAATGTAAGAAAAAGGTAGGTGTACATGTACTAGGCCATAGATAACGGAGGGATGTGATAAATAATGTGAAAGTGCAATCATGGTTACGCATGGCTTCTTCTACTTGTAGCCTAAAACACTTTTTTAACTTGTACTCTTCTTTCCATGTAAAGTTGTTTCTCTTTTAATATCCAAAATATTCTCCCCCAATAACTTTTACACAAATCCACAAAACTCAACTTTACATTATTAGGGCTTTTTCTTTTATTTACTATCGTTTGTCGACATCTTTGTGTCTTCTAAACAATTGTCCATAAACAAAAATAAACACAGTTAAAAAATAATAATTAATACTCTTTTTTTATATTTTTTAAAAAAGATGTGATTTGCACACTCTCACAATTGATTGACACACTCAAATTATGAGTGTCTTGACATTTATGCCCTCACAACATTTTATTTATTTTCACTCTGTAAGAGTATAAATGTCAAAACAATTATAATTTGAGTGTGACAATCAATTGTGAGAGTGTGCAAATCATCTCCCTTTGCAAAATGTCTAACTAAATATTGTTTTTAGAAGTTTGTAATAACAATTTTAAATAAAGGTAGTACAGTAATTTCAATTAAAATTTTTTTTATCTATTTTTGGTATTAGACAATTAATTTAGAACAACATAAAATTGAAATGTAAACAAGAATATTAAAATGGAAAGAGTAGCAGTAATTAATTATTTGTAAAATAGATGCATAAACATGTTTGAGATAAGCATCTTGATAGACTGATAGTTACTTGTACAAACTGGTTATATGGTTATGATTGTATTACTTTCTTAATCATTTGATTATATTTTTTTAGTTTACTTTCACTTTAAGCTTTATGTAACTTTTATGTTATACACATGTTTTAAGTTTGTGGCTCATAGTTTTGACCATTTTGATAGTTTTTTTTTTTTTTTTTTTTATAAAACATACTCTTAATTACGGAGTATTAGATGTAAGAACTTTACAATTTGTCTACAGAATTAGTCCGTTAAAACTTAAAACTTAAAGTATTCATATATATAGAGTTGGGGGCCCTTTATCTCCACCCTTACTTTTTTATCCCCAACCCCCCTTCCCCTAATATTTTTTTATTTTTTTATTTTTTTTATTATTTTTTTTATTTTTATAATTTTGCTAATATAAAACAACTATAAATCTGAAAGTGCGGAACATAAAATATAAAGTTTAATATGTCAAACGCTTAAAACTGTTAAAAATACGAAACAAAAATTGATAAAAAACTATGTTGTACTGAAATAAAAGAGGGAGGGATAAAAAGAATATTCCCCCGAGTATGGTTAACACAACCCTTTGTAAGAGAAAGATGCTTTACGAATGCGTATAGCTAGCTTAGCCTTGGAATTCCAAAAGCTCAAAAACTCATGCTTCTTAATTACTACCAAACATACACATGAGGCGATACAATCAAGAAAGGAAAAGCGAAGATAAGCAACAAAAACATTTTTAATGTCTTACGTAGTATTTTCTTTCTTCAAAATTCATGGTTTATTTTTGTTTGATGATTTTAAAACATAGAAAATAATAGTATTAGGGAAAAAAAAAAAAGTAATCGACTCTTTTGTGGCTTTTTACCATGAGTATGAGTAATTGAGTATGTAATCGCGTAAATAACAGCAAGATATAAGTATCTGATTTGAATTTGGGACTTAAGATTCAGGCTTGAAAAGCGTCAACGTGGAGGACAAAAATATATTTCAACATGATAAGTCATGTCGACCGATTACAATTTATCTATCACTTTAACACTAACATGAAAGCCTCTTCTATGCTTTTTATCATTATGGTTTCAACTTTGAACCTCTTTAAAATGATTACAAGATTTGAGGCTCGTTGGTTGTCTATGATCCTACATCAAGCCAATGTATGATTTGAATGACTAAACTCATGTTTAAATCTGGGGGTCAATATTTTATTAATTGTAACAAATAAACCTACTTTAGCATAACCCAATAAGCTAACGCCACATAGTTTTAGGCATATGATTATGCACGAATTTAAGACTCCCAATCATCAACTATTTTGCATCTACAGCAAAATAAGCAGTTATGAACAAGAACTTGGACCAAATTAATTAACCGATGATTATCGCTTTAAAGTATGTTTCCATCCGTAAATATACATATATGTAAAAGGAAAGAACAAATCATGTCTGCAGAAAACAATACTCATGCCAAAACCATCTTGCAAGTCGGCACTATGCCAAATAAATATCCTAATAGCCTCTTACCGAAAAGCACAAATCTTGGGCTTTCAAGAAATTTGAATAGAAACATAAAACCCTTATTACAATAGGAACACGAAGGAGACTATGATACAAAAGCTTTAGTTTTTGGTTCCTTTTAATTGGATGCCTCTCGGCTGTAGAATGCATAAAGGGTCTTGGCTGGTATACGATGAAGAAGTTCACGGGGGAAGATGCGCAGAAGTGTCCATGCTAAATCAAGTGACTGGAAGATGTTTCGGGTGTCGTATGCTCCTTGAGCCACAAACTTCCTCTCAAACTTGTCCAGAAATTCCAAATATAACTGTTGCATATTTACAAAAGATATATCATTAATATATAATTCTTGATTATCTGATATAAAAAGGAATGTGTGTGTGAGAGAGAGATATAGACCAAATCCTCAGATGAGAGAGCCTCTTCTCCAACCACGGCTTTCATCGCCTGGACATCTTTTCCAATGGCATAATTCGCATATAGCTGAACATATAAAAGTAATAAATGATTAATACAAG
>LBNU01012100.1:31570-42189 GCA_014162995.1 Artemisia annua
AAAATATATATATATTTTTTGATTAATTTTTTTTTTCTAAATAACAATTCTAAAAAAATATATATTTAAAAAAAATATTTTTTTTAAATTATATTTTTTTTAATTTATTTTTTATAAAAACTATTTAAACAAATTTATTTTTTCTAAACAACAATTCTAAAAAATATATATTTAAAAAAATTAAATTATATATTTTTTTAATTTATTTTTTTAACATTTTTTAAAAAAAATTATTTTTTTTAAATTTATTTTGTATAAAAATTATTTAAAAAAAAATATTTTATAAAAAACTTATTTTTTTAAATCATTTTTTATAAAAAAATTATGTTTTAAAAAAATATTAAAAAAAAACTTATTTTGAAAAAAAATTATTTAAAAAAAACTTAATATTTAAAAAAATTGTTTTTTAAAGCTCAATTCTCTCCATTTCCACAACAATAGGAGTGGAAATCAAAGTTAACAAAATACAAAGAGGTGAACTCCTTGAGAATTCGAAATTCTCCACCCATTTGATTTCTCAACCTACCAAACATGGGAAATCAGCTCAATTCAATTTCTTTGCCTCTATTTCTGTGTACCAAACACACCGTAAGAGTATAAGCACACGAAACCAAAACACAAAGTTATCAGGTGCATTTAAAGAAAATCAAACAAGACTACATACATACTTTGCTAAGACTGGGTGCATATAAAAATTGAAGTTTTTTTTTAAAAAAAATAAAATAAATAAATAAATAAATAAATAAAAATAAAAAATAAAAAAATTAATATTACGACACAAAAATCATGAAAAACATGAAAAAATATGAAAAAAAAACATGAAAAAACATGAAAAACATGATTGAAAAACATGAAAAACATGAAAAACATGAATATTGTACTACTTGTTAGTCGATTGAAAAACATGAAAAAAGAAACATGTTGGGCTTGGGATACAAGCAAATCCAATGACCCATGAAATCCTAGTTCCACACTTCTACTTGACTAATAATAAACTAAACTTAACACTTAGACCGCTAGACAAATCATAATCAACAAGGTAGGTATTACCCGCCGCGTTGCGGCGGGGCTTTTTGTGACGTTTTAACTTACGCCTCATAATGTTTGGGTGGGGTTTCTTGTTGTGAGATCGTAGTACGTTTTTTGACGACACATATTGTATTTGTTGTGAAAAGCATTGTCTTCCATTGTCTTCATTTTTAAACCGCAAATATGTAAAAAAAAATATATATATATCAATATTAAATCTTGTTATCAATAGTACTAATTAAATTATCAAGTGCAAACAGAACACATTCCTAGTACAATATAATGTTGCCATTGTCTTTTTAATAAGTTGTTCAGCACAAATATTCAGACAAAAAGACATGGGTCCGGAAGAACATGTTCTTTGACAAATCTACCAACAACTATTTATTAGAATTTTTACCCAATGTCCCAATCAAGTGATCAACATAATGAATATTTATAATGCAAGATATCGTGCGTTAATGGGCCAACATAAGCCCAGTCTTTTAGCCCAAAAAGTATACTAAAAAATTAGGTCGGTGCAGGAGATTTAGTATATATATAGAGAACAAAGGCATTTAAGACTTTGTACAGATCATTACACATTACATGAACCAACAACTGTTAAAANAAAAAAAAAAAAAAAAAAAAAAAAAAAAAAAAAAAAAAAAAAAACGACCCCAATATTTGTTGACTTCAGAAAATGAAATATACGTGATGCGCCAAACTTTGATAACCTCTATTATTACTTATAAGCGCGAAACCCTGAATCCATTTCCTGTGAATTGGCGGGAACACCCTGACCATATAAGAGTGGTTGGGCTTTCGTGGAAAAAAAAAATAGATATTGGCAATAAAGAGCCCCCTGTTTCAAACACATATTCGTTTATAAGTTAAATGAAAAAGCAGAAAGTACAAAAATACAACAAACGTGAGATCGAGAGGCCATCGGATAAGATTATAATTTGCGACAATATGACCATACCATCTATTTGTTACCTTCGCATCTTCATATGTGCCTAAAACTGTTGTGATTGCAAACACACCAAAATTGCTTATTTGTAGCTGTCGTGCAAAAAGCAACCACATACACTCTCAAAACTGCATATCCACCCGATCAAAACGCAATTAGCAGCAAATAAGCACTTTAATAAGCAACCCCAAAACCCTCGTTCGGACTTGCTAACTTCAAAAACAAACTTCAGCTGTTGCTCATTTGGCCAAACGCATCATAACTAACAATTACTTGTGGGCATTTAAAATGAGTTAAATTCATGTTGACCCATTTACCTTGCTTATAGGAAGTAAATAAGTAAGCTATCCTGCCATTCAAGAATACGTTTGAGATTTTCAAGTAATTGTCAGCTTAGAATATCATTTGTAATTATTTACTAATCAAACTAATTCTAGTTATACAGTCAGGTTAACCATAAATCATGTACACTAATATTTAAACCTAGTATATCTGGGTAACAAACAGGAAAGACTATATGAACTTACCATTAATTTAACGGCTTCTTTGCAGTTTGCACACAACAGCATAATCCAATAAATTTCTGAAATAAACCATTAAAAAGATGAAATAAAATTAGCAATATCAAGTTCATCAAAACTAACAAATTAATAAGTAAACAATTAATAGCTTAAGATTTAATTATACCTCAACTTCATGACCTGATTAACGGGTACGGTGTATCTTACGCATCACCTTTTTTCAACAGTTTCTTCGGAAAAACTCGATCTGCAACATCGTTCTCATTTGTTAGATCCTAAGTAAATCAAAATACCCACAAATTTTACAAAACTGGAGATATTGAAAAGGATGAAGAAAAGACTTACGGATCAAAGAGATGTTGTTATCCTACTCAAAATAGTTGGAACCTGCAGTTAAACAATAAACCATGAATAAAAATGCAAACTTTTTATTGAAAAGAATTAGCTTGAAATCGATTTGTTACTTCAACAGTTTTTGTGATCCATGAATCCATCTCAAAAGCAACCACCAATAGTGAGAGATAAACCATTATTTCAAATCTGCAAAACATAAAGTGAAGCTAAAAATACTAATCAAAACCAAAATTCACTAACAACTAACTCAACAAAGTTCTAATTACCAAAAAAACAAAGTTCTAACTACCCTAAATATATATATATATATATATATATATATATATATATATATATATATATATATATATATATATATATATATATATATATATATATATATATATATATATATATATATATATATTTTTGTATAAAATAGTAAAAACAAACATCCGTGTAATCTTCTTCTTCTTTTAATCTTTATCTTGTTGTTGAGAATTCGATTTGAACGAATTGGACAACCGCCGTATAGAAGAAGGAAAGGTCGGCTGAGAAAACTACCCAAAAATAATATCTATCTACAACTTTAGATGATGTTACCTAAAGATCTGAACGTTGGCTACAAACAGTTCGTCAAGGGTGTGTGCAGATTTTGAGAAACGAAAAGTTGGTCAAGTCTTTCTGCAGATTTTGAGAAACCCAAGGCGTTGGTAACATCTATCCATACATGACATATCTTACTGCTATTTTTTTAAGTTTAGCAACCTTTAACGGACTGAAGTTGGGCTGAATGGACTCAAGGGGACAGGCCCAAAAAATACTAATTTTTTACTGCCTCACGGCAAATAATATATATAGAGAATTCATAAGCAATATAAAAACTAAAAACATAAACACTACTTAATAATCATATAATGAAATTTCAAATTTGTTTGACTTTTACAAGAACTTAAACTTGTCTAGATGTAAACGGGACAATCCTAAGATCGATATTCCATTGTCTTACTTCGGTATCATCCAATTTTGTTAACACGATGGTAAGTGGTAACTAAGATCGCGGGACGCGGGGTACTACATAGTTAACTCTATTCACAATTAAAGTCCACATACGAACGAAAGCCCAGATAAAGCTGTAATATGGCCTGGACCATAATGATTTAGTCCAATAAAATAGTCCACATAACCTAAGCCTATTCACTTCCCAACAGCCCAAGTTTGATAAAATTTCCATAGAACTTGGACTCAGTTTGAACCCAAAAACACTACCGTCTTTTTGTCTCAACAATTTACATGCACGTATGTATGCTATCTTCTACATAAACATATTGCATCATAATCAAGCATCGCTCTACACTTTCTTGATTAAGAACCATCGTTTCGTGACATGGTGGTACGACAAAGATGAAACCATAAACCATCTTTTCTGGCCAATAAAATTTGCATAAATTGATTGCTAAAATAACAAATGCAACATATGTGTAACATTGGTATAATGTATAGCCAAGGTGACTGGAAAACCAAATTTTCACAACACAATATGTTTTATGATTCTTTTTGAAACATACCTGATCTATTTGGGCTGAATTCTGATTTCAGATTTTATTGTTAACTTAGAATACTTTAATGGCCACATCTAATATATGTAAGCATGAGTGTATTCCTGGCTCTGGAACACACCCACATTTAGAATAATCCTATATGTATCTATATACATTTAATAAATTTCATTGAATATCTCTCCACTTGACGTATACGTAACAGAATTACTAAGTTTACGGTCCATTTGCAGTAAATTAAAATGCACATAGCTTGTATATTATCATATGGAAGTTACTCATAAAATCTAAAAGTTTATGTAAAAACATATTAGCTTATGAGTTCCCCATGGATGTGTTTATAGTACGTACAAAAAATACTAATAATACTATGCAAGAAAACGTTATCCGGCCATAAGTTCATACGTGAACAGACTAGTAGTTTTACCTAGTTCATGTCCATACATGTTTACATGTGTCCCAATGGCCGAACTACAATCTATATAATGTGTTGAGATTTGAGCGTTTTATATATAATTGATCTACAATGTTAGTTTTTGAAATGTTATCCACCAATAACAGTTGTCATTTCCAAATAATAGTAACATGTTTTTGGTATCTTTCTGCACAAAAGAGTTTGGAAACAATGAGAAAAAAAAATATAACAAATTGTATTAACCAAAGCAAGAGCAATTTTAGTACAGAGAAAATAGAAAGTTTTACTGCATTTAAACCAGCATCCATAAATGGTGTGTTATAAATGCTTATATTATTTATGTATGTATGTTATGTGTGCATGTATGTGATTATTTTTGTGTATAAATAGAGATGAATTTGACAAAGTAGAATTCATCTCTACTCATCAACATGCATACAAGAACTGACTTCATTATCTTCTTGTTTGCTCTCTGCACTGCATATCGATTCCAAGGTTGCCAATCCGACGCTAATCAGCCCACATTTGCTAGAAAAACATCTTCCGGGTCATCTATTGCTTTTCAAGTTAATGGAAATGTTTATCCTACAGGGTATATAATATAGGCACTCCTTTATATTTTCTTTCTTACTTATAAACTGATCGTACTTGTAGCTTTTAAGAAGAAAATAAACTGTACATTTGTGATTAGGTACTATTACGTAACGGTGAACATAGGAAATCCACCGAAACCTTATTTCCTAGACATCGACACTGGCAGCCACCTCACCTGGGTACAGTGTGATGCTGTTGGAAA
Source organism: Artemisia annua (assembly GCA_014162995.1). Taxonomy (NCBI): domain Eukaryota; kingdom Viridiplantae; phylum Streptophyta; class Magnoliopsida; order Asterales; family Asteraceae; genus Artemisia; species Artemisia annua. The sequence continues at coordinate 37,176 of LBNU01012100.1, forward strand.
GGTGGTTTTGCAAAATGAGTTTTTGCAAAGTTTGGACATAATTTAATATATGTATATGTTATATATATTAGTGTTTGTTGGGGGCGTTATGTACTCCTCCAAGAGAGCTTCGCGACGAGCTAAAGTATGTCCAAAATAGAGCTAAGATGAATGAGAAATCGTGTCTCAAAGTGAGGCATGTGAAACACAAAATGGAAAAGTCCCACATCGCTCAAAATAAGAAATGAATGCTTGTTTATAAGGAAATGTTGGTATTTGCTTCCAAATTCCTTTAGGTGAGCTATGCTCCCACTCCTACGTGCGCGCGCGCAGGGGGGGGCAGATTGTGGGATTTCTGGGCCAAAATGGTTCGAAAGCATTCTGAACATCATACGAGCCCGCGCGACCTGCGACACGAAGCAGCCGAAGCCTTTCCAGAATTGTGTTTCCATTTATTATAGAAACGATTTAAACTTTGATAACAAAGTTTTATAAATCCTGTTTAAATAAATGGAAGATATGGAAATCGGTTTAGAAGGAAACAGATTTGCAAATCGTTTTAATTTTTAGCAATATCTGTCTTGTCAACCAAGACTGTTGAGGGCTATAAATTAAACCATTCTCATTCGTTGAAGACACAGAGAAAAACGTAACCATTTCTAGACATTTCCACAGTTCCATCGATCAGTAGGCAAATCGTTTTAATTTTTAGCATATATTCTGTCTTGGTCCACCAAGACTTGTGAGGCTATAAATAACCATATTCATCAGTTGAAGACACAGAGAAAAACGTAACTCTATTCTAGACGATTTCCACCAGTTCCATCGATCAGAGCACAACAAGAACTTCCGTGATTTCAGGCAAGTAATCAAGTCCGGCTGTACAACAGCTTTACGTGTACCCTGGGAAACAGACGGCGAACTGTTTAAGGGAATCGTGTTTACACAAGCCTCATCCTTTACTGCTTCGTTTAATTTACGTTAAAACGGTCTGTCTCCTCTGCTTCTACTCTTGCTGTCGTATTTAATATCGTGTATTATTATTTCTGTTATTTGATATTTGCAAACTCTGATTTCTTGGACAGGACCGTTTCCACAGATCACCTTGCAACAGTGATCCCGAAAAACAGTTTTAGCACCTTTCATAACCAATACTTATCGTTTAAATTCACGTTGTATACAATTGTACATATTTTTTAGGCGTGTAGGCTCCTAACCCGCTTATAGACCTACTACTAAAGGCCATGCTCTATCACTTTCGGCCAGCTGTACCTAAAGAAATCGTTGTGATCTCCAACCGATCAATTGAACCATGAAAATCGATACAGCTGAGTATCAGATTCCAGGGTTTATGGGAAAACTCGATTTCACTTGCAATATACTGAATGGAACTGTAACCAACCTATCTGCATTTGGGTTACCTTTTGTTGCCTCTTACGCCTCGCTACAATTATATTGATTTTGGTAATCATAAACTTTTTAGCCTACTTTATAAAACAATACCTTCAACTTAGCTTTATATGCTATGTTCAAGCTAAGTTATGACAGAGAGTGGATTAATTAGACAAATTTATATACTTGATTGGTTACAGCAAAGGAATCCACCTAATACGAACCTCCTTTTGTTGATGTCTGGTCTAGGCTTAGGCGAGATAGGCACTTAAACAACTACAAAAACTTGTGATACGAAAAAGTAGTGGTCATTGTTTCTCAATGGAAGGGTACGTTTTGGTGATGACTTCCTCCACAACGGACTTGGACCCCATGTCAACAACCGAAAAGAGGAGAGCTTCTTAGAAATTCACATAGTTGAGATACATACTTCTGGTACTGAGTGAGTTTATTCGAGATAATAATTGAGAAATTTAAATATCAATACCATTATTTGTTCCCTCCAGAACATACCTTTGGGAATCGCCGAGCTGACTGTTGGTGACACCAACAATGGATCCAAACAGATCCCCCGGAGTTATAATACCTACACTTACGTAAGTGTCAAAACTAGAAGCTTGATTCTATGCTAATGTATAGTTTTTTTTTTTTTTTTTTTTTTTTTTGCCCTTTTGCACAGATGAGATTAGTATCCAAACGGATGGTTGCAGCTTAGAAACGATATAAGAGGATCGCCGCTTAATGATGCAAATGATGACAATAGCCTCCCCATATGTTGGAAAGGCATGAAACCTTTCACACTCGTTCAAGAAGCCAAACCCTTTTTTAAGCCGTTAATGTTGAGCTTTGCAACATCAAACAATGTTCGGTTTCAGTTGGACCCTGAAGCATATCTCATCATCAGTGTAAGAAATCACATGAAAACTTAAAGCAGTTCAATTATTTTCACAATAAAGTTAATAACATCGAACGTGCATATATATATTTTCACAGAATCATGGAAATGTTTGCCTTGGAATCTTAAATGGCACAGAGGCTGGTGTAGGAGACATGAATGTGATTGGAGGTAATTAGTAAGCTTAACAGACAAATTAGTCGTCCAGCAAAAATATATACTTAATTTGTTTTTTCTTGGAGTGTTTGCAGACATATCATTCCATGACAAAATCATTATCTATGACAACGAGGAGCAACGGATAGGATTCGCTCCTGCAAGCTGCGACAATCTCCCAAACTTCTGATTAGTCTATCTTTTGTAGTACATTAACAATGGTGATTGAAAGTCACTTTCACTTATTTAGAACCTTAATAATGATATAATCCTGAAGACAAGTATCATAGCATAGTTGCTTCTTGTTGAATTCTTATAGTATCAACTATGTTACTCAAACATGCAGTTATCAAAAAACACAATTCAGCATATGTTAAATGCAACTTTATTCTAAGTACTAGTCCTATATATTTGTTAGCTACTTAAGTTATATAATTGATATTTTCATCTTGTTGGATCATTTGATGAATCATAAATAACCTAATCAAATTGTAACTTCTTAATTTTCCATGATTATCAAGGACAAACAGGAGGTGACCTATTTAATTGGCAACTTCTTAATTTACTACTAAGAATTAATGATATAATTTCTAAAAAAAAGTTGACTTATGTTTTATTTAGACAAGTGTACAGTAACAGAAAAATGTGCACATGGTGATGTACATTAAGTAGTAGATTCATTACCACAAAAAAGTACTATTTGTATGTCGACTCAGTACTTCGCTTCCTTCCTAGCTAGTACGCTTGCTAAAAGTACTAAATCCATACTCGTCACCAATGTGTTCACACGTCACCAATGTGTTCATAAGACATCGCATTTCACATCAGACTAATTAGCAACCTGACCTTCTTAGCTAACGAAACTTTTACTACTAGTAAAGATCAAGATAACAAGAATTGGAAAAGCGTATACTTTGTTCATGCAATATATATTGTTTATCTTTCTAGTTTGTTATGCTTAGAAATACATGTCCACTTCTTAATTTCAAGCCGTTTTTAAAATGTAAAATAAAATATTGTTGATGATATAGTCAGAGGTATATACGTAGATTTGTGACTTGTCAATTGTGCAATCGCTTAAGGCCTCTATAGGAGACTCAAAATGCATATATCTACTATATAGGTGTCAAATTCTCTTCCAAGCAAAAACTGTTAACGACATATAATTTTATATTTCTAGCTATATGTTAAAGTTATAAAACTAGATCGTTATAATATTAAGTTTTCTTGTTTTTGATAGTATTATATATTTCTGGTAGTATATCTTTGGTTATCATATAGATTTTGCATATGGCCTTTGATAGTTGATTTATAAACTACTCCCTCCGTTCCAAAATTATTGTCCAGTTTGAATTTTCAAAGTCAAACTGGTTCAAATTTGACCATAAATATATAATTTTTATTATATAATACTTGATGAAAAATTATACCATTGAAAAGTACACTTAAAACCCAATCCATTTGTATATTTTGCATCAAATATTACATAACACCCACAAAAATATTTAACGTCAAAGTTGAAGAAGAAAGACTAAAAAAGTTAATAGTGGACAGTAAATTTGAGACGAATTGAAGGGAGTATATTTTTCATAAGATTTGCTAAACACAACCTTATAGATTTGTTTAACCATTTTATAATTACATAATTAACATTTAATCAACATCAAATATTTCATATTTAATGTCACTCATCGTTTTTAAATGATTAAAAGTTTTTAGTTATGAAATATATGAGTTCATTAATTATCATTTTTATAAATTTAGAATGAACAAAACCCAAAAAGTTATGTCTAACAAATTCCATCTTTTACTAACAACAACTCTATTGCATTTTGTTTAAGCATTTTATATTTATGTATTAACGAGGATCAACCATTCAATAATATAAAATATAGGAATTCACTAAATGCCAAAATGCTTAAACAAAGGAAAAACATAGATAGGCTATGTTTGGTGCGAGCTTAAATGGGGTTTATTGGAGCTTGGGCTTTTAAAATAAACCGGTTAATAAAATAAGTCTTGTTTGTCATGGGGCTTATGAAAGGGCTTATAAAATAAGTCGGCTAAAATCTTTAGCCTCATAAAAGGGCTAAAAACTTTAGCTCGGGGCTTTTGAAGAATAAATTACTTATTTACTTATCTAACATATACAAAAACTCATCTAATTATGTCTTTTTTGCAATAATAAGCCCAAGCTTCAGCCCCAACCCATTTGACAAACAAGTTTATCTCTACTACTTATAAAGGAAAAATGGTCAACCTTGAATTTTCAAGGTCAATGTTGAGTTTTCAATGTCAATGTTGAGTTTTCAATTCTTGAGTTTCAACCGGCTATTGATGGAAACGAGCTGCTATTGATGGAAACTACAATTCAATTGTAATGTAATTAATACTCTTATTAAAACACCTCATTACTTAAAAGTATAATGATTTATTCACATTGTACAACAAATTAAAACACAAACCGGGTATGTTGAGTTTTCAATTGTTGAGTTTCATACAAATTAATTGAAATGTAATTAATACTCTTATTAAAACACCCCATTACTTAAAAGTACAATGATTTATTCACATTGTACAACCAATTAAAAC
>LBNU01012102.1:1965-14396 GCA_014162995.1 Artemisia annua
GTTGTTACTGTGGTCATTGAAATTGCTTATTTGTGCTTTTTGGCTTATTCAGTGTGCTTTTCTTGTATCTTTGGCTTATTTCATGTTCATATAAGTTGTTTGTAGCTTATTCAATAATCTGTGATCACTGTGTGGCTTATTTTTAGCTTTTGCATTGCTAGTTTGACCAAAGTCAAACTGCCTAGGAATTAAGCTTGCATAGTGCTTATTTTTAAGCTTCTTAAAAAGTGTTTTTACAAAAGTTGTTCATTTTCAGTGTTAGAACAAGTCTCAAAAAGAAATTTTCAAAAATCATCACTTTTTAATAAAAGTGATAGTTTCTATTTAACATTTTTAATTTCTATTTTCTCTTTTTAAATTTTGTTAAGTAATATCCTGTTTTTATAATTTTCTAAATTACTTTGTAACCTTAAGTATTTGTAGTAATTTTCTCAGAATTTTCTTTTTCCATTTAGTATTTATTAGATTTAATACTAGTTTATTTAGTAATTAATTAAAATTGTTAATTAAATTAAATCTGTATAAATTTGCTCTACAGTAGTACTTTTTTATATTTTTCCTGTAATCCTTGCATGATTTTAAGTTTTTAGTAATTTTTCTAGAATTTTCACTGTTCATTTGGTAATTTTTAGATTTAATATTAATTAAAACAGTTTAATTAGAAAAAACCAAAAAGAAATTAGAATAGTTGTTAAATTTTAATATAATCTTCATTTTTATAATTTTCCTAGTTTATTAAGTTAATTTAGAACCTGTAAAAATTAATTTTGTAATTTTCCCTTTTCATTTTCTAATTTTTCTCTTTTAAATAGTTTAATTAGATTTTAAATAATAATTAAGTTTTTAATTTATAAAAAACCCAAAAAAGACAAAAATATTTCTTTTTAATTTTTATAAATACTTTAAGTCATTTTAGATTTTTAGAAAATAATTTTGTAATTTTCTAAGTTAAATTTGTAATAAAAATCTTTTTAGGGATAGTTTAAATGGTTTTTAATTAAATTAAAATAGTTTATATTAATTAATTAATATTAAATTAATATAATATTAGTAAAATATTTTCTTTTTTAGATTTTAATTTTCTTTAAGATTAAAAGTTTTAAAATTTTCATTTTACACCCCTGTAGTTTAGAAATTATCAATTTTAGTCCCTGTAGTTTGCTTAATTACATTTTGTGTTACATATTTGTCATATCTGTTATTGTGCATTTTCATTTTCAATTCTAAGCAATCAGTAGTGTAAAAATCAACCCAATTCTTAATCTGGTTACTTTTCCTGATCACTCTTCCCATAAACGTTTTTCCAAATACAATTTCAACCTCGTTGGGACTTTAACGACCCGGGGAAACACTGTACTCTCCAGGATTTCATTGCATCTGGTCTTAAGCTTTCAGGGTTTATTTGTTACGGTTAGCCATTCACAAGTGGCTAGCTTGTGTGACAAACCTGTTGGTTCTGAGACCAGTCAAGTCTCTAAAAATGGATCATTGTAGTACAAACGAAATGAGACTATGGGGATATTGCAATTCTTAGGAATTTGAAGAAGTTAAATTTGTCATTTGGTATTTGGAACCATCCTACGACAATAACAACTTCCAATATCTTTCAGTTGTCAACTGTTCCTAAACTTGAACCATTACCATGGATTTTCAAGACTGCAATGTAAGACCTATTTCATTTTTTCACTTCAACTTACAGAATGTTAAAGTAATTTGTAACATTGATGCAATGTTAGCTTTGAAACTAAAGAAAATTCGATCTTTTGTAGTTGTTGGAAGAAGGTACCTCCTGGATGAATGTCCGTGTGGCCTTTATATCCCTCATGTCTCTTGAGCTATACGGGGTCGATTTTGGGAATAATGTAATGGTTTCATTGATCATTCAAATGATTCGTGGGTCTCCAAATATGCAAAGGCTAGAAACCAGGATAAGTGGAATGCATATGTATGAAAGACATCATATTAAATTCCAATGGTTGTGCATATGAAGAGTCTCTCATTTTGCAGGCCTTATACATGCTTACTATTGTACCTTTGGAGGTTGATTCTTTGATGTAACCATCAACACAATGACAACGGGGCAGCTTCAAACTGTGGTGTTTCGTTCTTTCCCTAAAACAGAGAATGAAATAACCATAATAAGGTTCATACTTGCATGTTCCTCCTTACTGAAGAAAATTTATATCCATGACTGCAATTTGAGTCCTGATGAGAATGAAAACATCAAGATGAACTGGGACTTGGCAAGGAGGCTGTTGAAACTCTATCGAGCTTCCCCCACAGCCGAGGTAGAATTCTTTTACTATCTCTAGTTTATGTATGGGTTGAATACCCTAAGACAACTATTTTCGTATAAGTAAGTTGCTATTTACTTGCAACGTTGTGAATATGCGTGTGATTCGAATGTTTACTTTATATACTACCTATGTTGCTCACCAAATGCAATGGCAAGTTTGACTTTAGGAAGTCAAACGTGCAAATGGTAAAGGTTATTTGGCATTTGCATTTTTACTAACTAAAGTCAAAATTGCCATTCCATTATTAAATCCAATTTAGAATGTGCACTTTTAACTTTCTAATTGAAATCATTATGAAAACATTATTAAACAAGTCACATTTACCATTGTCAAGTTTGACTTTAGAAAGTCTAACTGAAAATGGTTATTGACCTTTACCCTTTCCAGTTTAACTTTCTAAAGATAAAATTGCGAATGCCACTTGTGAGTCAAAGGTGGTCAAAAATATTTTTACACAATACGTATGACTTTGCGATTTGATATGCAAAGGCACGAACATAACCATACTTTATTTGTTGTATGTATTCATTTTGTGTCTATTTTTTAGTATTTTTAGTAATGAATATATTGTCTTTGACTTTCATATAGGTCGGTAAGGATTTAATGGGGTGCCATTAATTTTACTCAAATTACACCGTAGGTCCCTAAGCTTGTAAACTCAATATAGCATATTGTGAACACGTCACTAAATTTTGGGCGGGAATTTTACCTACGGTAATGAAAATGTAGACAACCTTAGGGACCAAGTATGAAATAAAAATTGTTATTAAACCCCTTCACCGTCTTTTCATTGAGACGGTATTAACTTTAGCGCGTAACCCAATAAACCCATCAACAAGCTTTTCCTCACACATTTCCCTATGGAAGAAGATTTCCCAATGTTGAATGAACTCATGGAAGTGGCCGATTCACCACGATTACATGTTCGTATGAGCCTCTGGTTTGGTCAAAAGGCTGTTGAAGCAGGGTTTTTTAAAAACCTTATTCGTGCCACTATTGATCATCTCAAGAGGATGATACCAAAGCGTAGGGAGCTGATTCAGGAGAATGAAGCTTTGGGACCGCATGGTGTGGCGCTTGACTGTTTGGAGGCGTTAAGAAAAACCCAGGCCATGAAATCGACCTACTTGCACGTTTGATCAAGATGTATGGTGAAGCTGATGCTGGTATTCGCATGCAGGAAGGTTATGTTCAGAAAATGGCTGAAAATAATTAGTGTAATGGGGTCTTTTGGGTATTTCCAAGGGTAGGTTAATGGGGTCTTTTGGTTCTTGTTTTAGGATTTTAATGTTCTTCTTGTAGTCTAATTGCCACTATGATGCATATATAAATCTATGTTTTAGCGTTTAATCTTCTTGTATTATCGTATTTTGTGTACTGTTCTTATGACCAAAAACAAACACCCCTTTATGTCAGCAAATCCAAAGACAATGGTTTGGGGGCAAAATGCAAAGGCTTTTGATCATTAAATGTTATTGTTTGGACAATGGTGGATTTATTATCAAAAACTTGATATTAGTGTTGCCAGTGGGAGGGAACAAGCGAATAGAACAAACCAAACACCCCTTTTATGTGCTGTTTGTAACGGCAAAAGCCAAACACCCCATCATATGAGGAAAACCAAACACAGTAGCTATAAATTTCGTAATAGCAAAATCAAACACCCCCTTTATTGACAATATTTACTTTCTTATGCCCCGTAATGACTTCCATGAGTCAAACCTATTTATTTAATGCCACAAATTGTAACCTCTATAGGTTTGACTTAGGGAAATCAAACCTATTTATCTAATGCATAACCAAAGCAAATAACCCAAAAGGGAAACGGGTTGCCAAGTAAAGTTCATACTTAGTCACTAAAATATCACTCTTGGTTGATTAACTAGAGTGTAGTACACACTTGCTACCTAAAGTTAAATGTCGTGTTTGATTTAACCATAGTGTGGTGATAAATGTGTTTTGCCTATTATACCCTAGGGAATATACCAAAAATTGAGCGTTGACCGAGACAAAACTGGTCAAGGGACGCATTCGGCCTAAAATTCCCAAGTTTTGGACGCATGGCGACGTTTTTAGAAAGTTAGGGTGCATGGCGATGCTTTGTGGAAAGTTCAGGGACCAACGACGTATTTTTGTCCAAACTCTATTATACAAGACATTATATTATAATTTGTTTTTATTGTTATGTTAGTTCATAGTTAATAATATCGCAACTATAAATGTTTACCGTTATAAAATCACGTCGCTATGCATGAGTACTCGTCTAGTGTTTTTAAATAAGTAAAAACGATGTTATATGGACATTAAGCCGAAATCATGTAAGTTCATAACATAAAAAAGTAAAATCTTAAACAGACACCCGTTAGAGACGGGAAAAAAAATCATATTCGCTAGGGATCAAGAATAGAAACGAGACATGGAAACAAATGGGTAAAAGCTATAAAATAGCCACGTATGTTCGAAACTGTCCGTCTAAAACTACATACTTTTTTATTACATTACTTTACCACCGAACTTTAAATATTTATTCCGACTTCACGCATATTACCGGTTTATATTAAAATAATAACTGAAATGTCCGTGTTACCCTTGTCGAATGGTGAAGTCCGGGTAAATTTTGAAAGTTCATTGGTAAATCCGGAATAAATTTTTAAAGAAGACAAGGGTAATATAGTCATTTCAGTTATTATTTTAATATAAACCGGTAATATAGGTGAAGTTGGAACAAATTTGGAAAGTTTGTTGGTGAAGTAATGGAATAAAAAAGTAAGTTGTTCTAGACGGAATAATTTGAAAAAATACATAGCTATTTTATAGTTTTTACCCGAAATAAAATTGTTTACCCATGAAAATAAAAAGTCACAAATCAAACAACTTTATTAAACATGAAAGTCATTCACTCATTTCATTCCCGTTCCCGTGCCTCAAAACTAGAGGTGGCAAAACGTGTGGGCCGGGCGGGCACGGGCAACGGGCTAAACGGGCACGGGCCAAACGGGCGCATGTTATACAAATCGCTTTAGAAAAGACCCAAAACGATGAAATAAATTCCTCAAACGTAACATCGTATTTATATTTAAAAAATTAAATATATTATGTCTATAAGTTTTTCCTTTAAAAACAATTGTAATATTCTCCAATTGAGAGAAAATATGTGCCCATTTGTGCCCATCTAACTTTTAGATGGGCAATATATATGCCATTTCAATAAAAGGAGGGGGCTAAATGTTCCCTAACCTTTTTACAAATTTGCCAAAATTAGCCCATTGTTTTGATTTTGGGCACAAATTGCCACCTATGGGTGCTCATCGGGCGAAAACCGGACCGGACCGAGAAAAACTGGACCGGACCGAGACCGAATCCGGTAAAAAATCTAGACCGAGACCGAATCGAATGTGGTCGGTCCGGTTTCGGTCCAAATAGCCTAAATGTCTGATTTTTTAAGCCGGACCGGACCGAGAACGAAATTATGAAAAACCCTAGACCGAGACCGGACCGAATATGGTCGGTCCGGTCTCGGTCCGGTCCGGTCCGGTCAATTTTGTCGGTCGGTCCGGTCCATCCGGTCCCCTTGCTATATTTGCCACCCCTGCTCAAAACCAAACACACCCTAAACTCTGAAAATTTGGAAAATTGAGTTAAAAAAAGGTGAGAAAGGACAAAACAAACCGTAAGCTCGATACATCCATCCTACGATCATTCAAAACTAAACGAAATTCCCAATAAATGTTCCGTCTATCTCCAGCAACCTGATGCACTTTCTTTCACGGACACTGCGTCTAAAACTAACCGCCTAACCACAACAACAGCAGGTTTGCCCTTTGTTAAATTAGGCAAGATATCTACTACTTTGATTTTGATTGTTACTTTGTTTTCTTTTGGTGTTTGGTTATCAATTTTATTAGTTTACCTTAATCTTTGAATTTCGAAAAAATCATTCTTTGATTTCACGGGTAAAGCCCACCAAACACAGACTCAGGGGGTGTTTGGCTAAGCTTATGAATTGGGCTTATGCTTATGTTATATAAGTGGCTGGCTTATGACTTATATATCATGAGCTAATAAGCCCTTGCTAAGTGTTTGGCTTAGCTTATCATAATTAATAAGGTAAAATGACAAAAATGTACATGAACATTAAACCGGGTGAAGCCCTTCCTTTGGAAGGTTAGTGTGGCGTTTTAACACCTAGCAGGAATTCTCACATATTAGTGATGATAGTCACAAGCTTTTTGCCGCTAGGCCACACCTGAGTGGTTTAGGCTAACCAAGTTTTATAGGATTGTAAGAGCAAAAAAACGACTTGTTTTATGTTACTCTTCTAGTTTTATTCCTGGGCTTGTAAATTTGGTGTTATGATCATTAGTACCATTTAGAACATCGTATTTTCTCTTGTATATATGACCATATGCACTTGGTCATTTGATATCTTCGTATATGACAAAGTACTCCCCAATACCTTTACATTCATCCTTAATAGAGCTTCCGTCCTTATTGATTAATTTACATACAAATATTTGATTAGTATGATAGAGCCGAGAATTGTCCTCCCCAACAATTATGTTGGTCGAATCAAAATTAACATCAGCAACTAGTTAGTTGATCTGTCCTATTTATATGGCTCTCCGTTTAAATTTATTACTTCCTAGTTAGCAGACATGTAACACCTAAAACCTCCCTGAATTTTTCCTAAGCATCTATTATCGGTACTTAATTGGATTGAATGACTTTTTCCACGTCTCGAGAACCATGCATTTAGCCTACATGTCGAAGTATGACAGAAGACATTCATGGTGACCTCTGTCCTTACTTCTTTGATCAGTATTATTATATCTTCTCGGCATTTAATCCCAACTATGTAATTCTAATTTATCATCCATATCCTATGCCGGGTGTGAACCAACTTTCTCATCTTCGCTAGTAATGACCCCTTTTTGCGTGCGGATGTGTATTTGCTTTTACCCTTTTGGTGTATATGCCGATAATTGATAAGTTTATATGATATTGTAGGTGCCTTGTATATAGTCAAGTGAACTAAAACGCATTGGTGAAAGTAATCAAAATTTTCAACGAAAATGAGTGGTTATGTACCACCTCGTTATATTCCCTTGGGACAGTCAGATCGAGAAGAGTCAGATCTAGAGAAGCATATACTTCCTACCACTGATGAGTCTCCCACAAAGAATGAACGTGTTAGTGATGTTCCAGTTGAGTGGTCTTCTGGAATTTGTGCTTGCTTTGATGATCTACAAAGCTGTATGCTTACTCCTACCTTTTAGCCTTTTTTTTTCATTAGTTAATGGAATGTGCATTTGAGTATGATAATTGTTACAGGTGGCAATTTTGACCTTATTATTTATGAATGGTTTGAGTTTAGTTATTTTTGACGTCTTACATGTCAAATAAAAAGATAGACTAAAAAGGGAGTGGGTCAAATTAGTTAAACGGGTTGAAATTTGCTCAAAGTGTTTTTCAGTGGATACGATGTTTTAAACTGCTTTATTTAAAGATTTAGATTACTTTTTTTTTATCTTTTTTTTGCAAGGCAAATATTTGGATTGTTATTGTAATAGTATTGTTTTGTAATGGCCCGGAAAAAATATAGACCGTGATCCAACCTGCCAAATTGCCACATTTAGTAACTGTTTTTGAGTTCCCAAATACTATATTTGTCTTCACAGTATATTGATATACAAACATTGTAGACGTGTGTATAAATGGAATGGTGCGTTTACAGGCTAATTTTTGGTTATAAGTAGTTGAATGATGTGTTGATATTGGTGATAAAAAGATGTGTAATGAGCAGTGTACACCAATCTTTTACTGTATCATAAACATTTATTAGATTCATTATTCCTATTGTGTGTTTCCAAGATACGGATGTGTAAAAATGTGTATTTTATAAGCTTATAAGAGATATAGATCACTTATGCTGGACATGATTATGGATCTATATTTGGATCTTCGTATATCAATTGACAGACTTTTCAGTTTAGAAGAAAATAGTTGGTCTTGCGTTTTCCTTTCATTGGGCCTTTCTTAGATGTTCTTTTCATGGAAATTAAAGTTGTGTTGATTGGGGTCGTGAACGAATTCATAACGTAAGACACATTTTCAAATAATGACTGCCAATGTGTTAAAAAATGGATTTATAAGTTACCAAAAAAAACTTCAATCCTGCATCTATTTGACCATGAGATGATATTGTCATTCATTTTGATGAGGCAGTGTCTTCTCTCAGAATAATTCAGATTGATTAAATGATGATTTTCTGTGTTTCTGATTATCACAGTGACAGTCATTTTCTTATCCAAGGGAAAATGTCACTTAAGAGCAACCTACTTAGGTTACCATTATGGTAATACGTCAATATTATTTTCCACGTCTGCGTTTTGACTGGTTAAATTGGTTGCATGTTGACTTAGTTACCAAAATAGGATGGAACAAATTATAAGTTTATAACTATGAAAATAGGACAAAAAAAGTATAATTACCAAAACGGATCACTGACTATTTAGTGGCATTTGCCCTCAAATCAAAACCAAATCCAAGTATAACCTCTAATCCTTTCAGTCCTATCATTTAGTCATTCACTGTCATTAAAGAGGTCCATATGCATGCATCTTCACTTATGCCTTTCATCCCTACCCTTTCCTTTGTTTTACATATAATTTAACAAGTTAGTTATAAATCTGTAATAGAGGGGGCAATTTCATAGCAGTTACTTATGAATGGTTCACTTGGGTTGTGCTTATCTCATATGAGTGAAATAGGAAGTCGAGAATTTTAGCTAAAGGAAACCTGTTGAAACTTGTCCAAAGTCTCCTTCAAAGCTTACAACCTCCTAAATCATATTTTCAAAAATTATGTTCTTGTTGCAATTATATTACTGTATTTTGTAACCATAATTAGTAAAATGAGAAGGATAATAAGTGTTTACAGGTCATCTGAACTCGACCCATAGTTTATATGATCTGTTCCAAGGCAAACACTTTTGACTTGTTTCCCGATCCACCCATCATGCAACCTCTAAGTTCTAGCTATGTTCCTACATCGTTTTGCCAATTAGGTTGCATGTGTTGCTTGTAAATTCTAACAAAAAGCTTAATGTTTTATCTCTTTATAGGCTTAGTTGGTACAATATGCCCATGCTATCTTTTTGGAAAGAATGCCGAGATTCTAGGATCCAACACTTTCATGGGATCATGCACCACCCATTTTATCATATGCGGTCTTATCAACTCTTGTTGTTGCTTGTTATCGGGAGGTCTGCTTCTAGGCTTTCCTGGATGCTTTGCTGCATGCTATGCCTGTGGATACCGCAAAGCACTTCGCACAAAATATAATCTGCAGGTATACCTTTTTTTTTCCATTCATTTCCCTTTTACCCTATAATCTATTCTTTAATGCATACTAGTACAACCTCTTTAAATAATTTTGATCTTGATTTGGGAATTATTATTGTAACTATAATGTATCTGTAAGCATAAGTAACGGTTCATTATTTCTAAAAATGTTTTAATTAATTGTGTTACAAATCAACTTTTCGCCGCTTACTAAAATAGGTTTGACCGAGATTCCAAAGTCACTTGAACTAGTAATGGTTTACAAAAAAAAAAGAACAATTTGTTGTGGTGCAGGAAGCTCCGTGTGGCGACTTTATAACGCACCTTTGCTGCCATATGTGTGCGGTATGCCAAGAATACCGGGAAATACGTGAAAGGTCTGTGGACATCAACACTAATGCAAACATAATAGAAGTTACAGCCCCTCCAGTTCAGTCAATGGATCTAGCTATGTACAAATAATCCATGGTGCTGTTATTAATCTATACTGTGTTCTTTTGTTCATTCTGATACAGAATTGTGTCATCAGTTAAGATAATTTACATGTTTGAGACCTTATAATATATACTTATTTTTCTTGAGCTTTGGTTCATTAAGAAGAGTCGTATCGAAAAGAAAATTGAAAATGCTTCGTTTGAGATATTGATTAATAATCTTTAATTTGATTCACTAGTATACATTAATTAATAGTGAGCCGATAGCGAATCAAATCTACAAATCTCAAATTCGATTCACAAATCTTTGTAAAAATGTATGGTAATGATTCACTAAATTTGTACGTATGATTCACAATTATACATATATTGCAAAATCGTAAAATTTTCAATGTTAATTCAATTTCTTTTACACATTTTTTATTAGAATAACATTAAAATGAGTTCTACACTTTGAAAAAACTGAATCGAAGTTAAAAATTCATCCTTTTTTAGCATTCTCAATTTCCGTATCTATTTAAACCCTTCTGAATAGATCCAGATTCCATCATGTACCTATATTATCCGTGTGCCCCTGTAGAATCTCAACTTGCAAACTCATAAGCATGTACAATCTCGAATATCGTGTAATAAAGTATAAAGGGTTGAATGTGATTTCTCGATAGTTCAGAGACTATACTGAAAATTGACACGTGATGCTTATTTTTACAGCGTGTTACAACCACTAACTATCGCATATCCCATCACACATAAGTTGTGTGAGTTGTCCAACTAATCCATGTAACGCCTATCATTGGTGTGTGGAACATTCGAACTCTAGAAATTGAGATAAAAGTCATAATGTAATAATGAAAAGAAGCTCAACTGGAGATGCTATATTGTCGCTTATACTATATTTATGTCTCAAGAATGATTAAATTGTATGTGAGCATCATATATGTGTTTGCTCGATCTTCTCCCATTAATCGTGAACCAAACCACCTCTATCACGTCCATTGCTTCTTTAGGTTTGAACACGGATATTATATGCCGTGCGCCGTACAAAGATCCAAACTTCATTTATACAAGCGTTTCACAAGGAGAGGTGATATGCACATCACCAAAAACGATGTACACACCACAAAATCATATTAGTGATGCATATAGTACAACATATGCATTTTAGTGAAACCTATATATAGTACAACACCACATATGCATGATTGTGGTATGCACATCACTTTTGGTGGTGTGCATATCACATCTCTTTCACAAGTATACATGTTTGTACTTTGTACCATACATGTGAAATTAAAAGGGGTAAAGCTAAAGATACGCAACATATATCTACAAATAAACACAAGTACGCAACATACTTAGTAAAGTGTCAAACGTACGCAACATATTTTCAAAAAATCGTCGATCTACGCAATATGACCTGCTGGCAGCAGGTTACCAGGTCACCTAACTTTAAAAGTTACACCTTTGGTCCCTAAACTGTCTCATATCTCGCGTACATGATCCTATTTTGGTAACGGTTGTTAAAAAAGTTTTTAAAAAAACTTTTTAATATTTTTTTTAAAAAATCGAGATAAAATCTTTTTTTAACTAAAAAATTTAGAAAAAAAAAGTTAAAAAAATTTAAAATTAAAAAAAAAGTTAAAATTAAAAAAAAAGGAAAAAAATTTAAAAAATTAATTTTTTTTTTTAAATTTAATATTTAAAAAAAATCAAAATTTTTTTAAAAAATTAATATTTGCGAAAAAAAAATTAATTATTTTTTTATAAAATAATTAATTTTTTTAAAAAATGCGTATTTTTTTAAAAATTAATTTTTATAAAAAAATGTGTATTTTTTTAAAAAATGCGTATTTTTAAAAAAAAAATTAATTTTTTTATAAAAATTTATTTTTTTTTTAAAAATTATTATTTTTTTAAAAAATTTTATTTTTTTTTCGCAAAAATTAATTTTTTTAAAAAATTTTGATTTTTTTTTAAAATATTAACTTTAAAAAAATAATTTTTAATTAATTTTTTTTTTAATTTTAACTTTTTTTTTTTAATTTTAAATATTTTTAACTTTTTTTTTTCTAAATTTTAGTTAAAAAAAAAGATTTTATCTCGATTTTAAAAAAAAATGTTAAAAAGTTTTTTTTAAAACTTTTTTAACGACCGTTACCAAAATAGGATCATGTACGCGAGATATGAGACAGTTTAGGGACCAAAGGTGTAACTTTTAAAGTTAGGTGACCTGGTAACCTGCTGCCAGCAGGTCATATTGCGTAGATCGACGATTTTTTGAAAATATGTTGCGTACGTTTGACACTTTACTAAGTATGTTGCGTACTTGTGTTTATTTGTAGAAATATGTTGCGTAT